>JAEIFU010000804.1:0-96751 GCA_018904235.1 Lordiphosa stackelbergi | reverse complement strand
GTTAAAGGTCTCCATTTCGGTTTTCAATTAATTTCGGTTTTCGGTTTCGATAAGGTACCCGCATTTATTTCGGTATACCGGTACGTTCCGGTACGAACCGATATAAGTAAAAGTTATTTTTAATACTGAAAAAACTATATTCGAGACAAATCTAAATCATTTTATTCCTGTTTAATAAAACGAATCAAAATTCAACACGAAATAAATGGTTTACATTTAAAGTAAAATTATACATCCTTCATATTTCGTATTTTTTACGTAGTTAACACGTAAGATCTAATGATTACATTATATGCTCATAAATATTATATATTATTATGTATTATTAGTTTTCGAATTTAACTGAATTTTATACGTCCACTTTATAGCATTCTTGTATTTGCTCGCAGTGACATAATTGCAGTGAATGTGGGTTGGTGTTTAAAGGGGGCGGATTCATTATATATTTAATACCAGAGAGAAAAGGGAGGGGCGTAGATGGAACAGAAAGAACGACTTTGAAATAGCACACAATTCTGGGAACTTTCTAGAGGAAAAAAAAAATTATTACTCAACTTCGTGGGGGCATTCAAATGAACCAGAATTTTAATCCTTTTTTTTTTTTTTTTTTTTTTTTTTTTTTAAATATTATTTAAAAAGATCGATACAAGTATTTTTTGCTCAGTACTTAGCGTTACGTTAGACCTAGGGTCAAAAATATTGCACATAGAAAAGCATTGTTTTCAAAAGGGATTTCTTTCGCTTTTCTATTTCCTGAAAACAATTTCGATATTTTTTTTTTTTTTTTTTTTGGGTCAAGAGAGAACGAATTTTGATATTTCCAATTTCACAGTGAATAAAAATCGCCCAAAACTCGATTTGTCGGCTTTAAGTTTATGTTGCGTCCGCCTCCGCTGATTCTAATATGCGCACACTCTGTGAACTGGAGCCCCACTCTTCCGGTTCGGAGAAGAAAGTCCTATCTGCAGCCGCAAAATTGGAGCAAGAGCCGAAGATGTTCTTCCGCCAGCAAATATTTCTGACACCCAAAAAAATTTGTATCAATATCACTCTGATACACGTTGTCTCAAATCGAAACTGAAACTAGTATCATTTTTTTTGTATCAATGCAAACCTAGAAAGTATTAGATTGAAACTTCGAATATTTATTTGATGCGCAGAAGTATTAATTTGAAACTAAACAATTTTTTTTTTATTTCGAAAATTCGAAGAATGTATGAATTGTAAAACGAAGCATGCCGAACGTCGCAGCTGGCGATGCTTGACATGTCACATTTAGTGATTTTACTTTTTTTGTAAATAAATGTGTACTTAGTTAAAAGTAAAGGCTATGGAGAACCCTTTCCCAGACGACGTGATGAAGATAAATAAATGGATTTCAAATGGCGCATATTTGCAAGGTAAGTATAAGCAGCTGAGTATTCATGTCGTTTTTTGAAAATATATGTAAATAACAAATGTAACTCCTTAGACAGGACACACAACAAGCCAGAATGCTGCTGTGACCTTTTTAGCGCTTTGCAAGACAACGTACAATGAGAGAGGTGCGAAACCAAGAAAGCTGCAGAACAGGCGTTTTTCGCGTTTTTACTCAAGGTCTCTGAAGGCGTAAACTGCTACAAGTACGGCAGGGTTCCCCCAGAAGAGAGCGCGAAAATGTGACTATGTCTCCCTCTAACACACAGGGAGTATGTTCGTGCCCCAGGGTCTATGGCTGGGAAACTCTGATGTACGGGTTCGAGCAAGAGGCATACCAATATGGTGACTTCTGGTTAAGCAACATTCGCATGGACACGAGGAGAGACAAATGTTTCCACTTAGAGGGGTGTCCACACTTGACGAATTCAATTTAATAGTGTAAATAAATTACATTTTGATAGAGATTGAAATAAAAAAAACTTTTTATAAAATGTTTTGTTTTTATTTTAATGGCAGATTATAATGAACTGAATTTATAGTACAAAGATAAGAAAAAATATTAAATTAATAAAAGCTAGTATCAAATGAAACAAAAAGTTTGATAGTTGAATTATTAAATTAATAAGACCTAGTGTCAAATTGATACTTAAAAATTAATACAATAAAGTGTCAACCTGATACACGTTAGTATCAATTTGAAATCCTCGAAATATCATGTTAATACTTTCGAAGATGTCAATTTGATACTAGGAGTATTAGAGAGAATTCGATACTCAATAGTTTCAAATTGATGTCTAAATTGTGTCGATGTGATGACAACTTTTTTTGAGTGTTTTAACAAAATGGTTTAATAAAAGATGGAAAAATTTTAGTGTACATAATAAATTTAAATTTCAAAAAATTTTAGTTCATGTTTTAAACCTCCGCAGCCTTCAAAGTTTCCACAAATATAACGTATACAACACGTTCACAGAATCGAAATATTGTCGACGAACTCTCCGTATGATTTTAAAAGTTGTCAAATTTGAATTTAATCGAGCAACAAACAAATATGGAGCGGGAATCGAAAATGTTTTTGGTCGGTATACTAAGACCTAATTTTGACGAAGCGAGCCCGTTTCCAACGAAGCAATGCGTATTATGCACTCTCTTATATGGGACTAAACTTTTAAGCCTGTACATTCCGGAAAGTGCGACTAGTGTGGCTCGCAGGTTGGAGTCAGCATGGTCCACGAGCGGGATTCGAAGGGCCATGTCCGCATGAACGCACTAGACAGATACTACCGATATAACAGTTAAAACCATTTTGAGGGACCATTCGCTAAACTCAAGGGACTGCTCATTGGACACCGTTTTGAATCGATAAAAGAGATAGAACCCGAAACGAAGAAGGAATTGAAGACTGTACCGGAACAGGACCTTGCAGCATGTTTTTAAAATTAAAAAAAAAAAACATTGGCATTGGTGAATTGCATTCGAGGAAGACTACTTTGAGGGGAATGTAATGAATTTACAAGAATAAATAAAGATTTTTTTAATGTGTAAACAAACTCCCGGTATTTTTCCCACTGTAGTATACCAATCCGCATTGTTTTGAGATCCTAAAAGTTTGGGAAGTATCAAATGGACAATAGTCTATTTATGCGCAGGAACGGCCGCAACCGTGATGCGCACCACTTCAGTTCTAGTTCGTGTGGGGCCTCACTTCAAAGATATCTTGAAAGAAACTTAGTGAAGGGCCAAAATTTGCTTTGATCTAGAAGTGAACAGCGCAGAACAGTAAAAATTTTTGCAGTAATATACCGATTTCGCATAAATATATATTTAGTAAATATTATTTTCATATTGTCTTGGCTATATTAAAAACAATTTTTTCAATGGTCATGGTACCTTTTTGTCAAATGTTATGACTTCAAACCAAGTCTACGCCAACTACTTAAAAATTAAACATGTAGGCAAGGGCTACAGTACGTATGAGTGATAAACTTTGAATCCAAGTCGCAGACCCTAAAACTAATTTTTTTCTGCAACAATGTTTTTGTTATGGAATAACCGGAATAACCATAACCCGTACCGTAACCCATATCCCACAACCGTAACCGGAAAAAAGCAATCGGCCAAAACAGTAACCGTAACCTTAACCGTTATTCGTTTAGGTTTTAATCTCTGATAACGTTACAATCATTCGTTTTCATAGCATTATAAAAGTTAAATAAGTTATTTTTTGAACCGAAGCTATTTACATAAATCTAGAAAATTCGATGGATCGACCGAACCGAACTGCTTTTAAGGGAATTGCAGCCTTGATTATATATTGAATATATTATACATAAAGAGACGATCAACTGGATCGAAAGCACAAGTCCTCAAAGATATAAATACAACCATCTTGCCCCATCTTTGGTTTCCCTTTGGTTTGCCCCCTCATTATACCAAAATGATGCATCGCATTCAATTACCTTGCCCCCAAAATTAGCAGAGACATTAATATTATACCAGGACGCTGTCCTAAGACAAAAAAAAATGTTTGGCCTTGCGCAGCCCACGCATCATTAGCAAAATGGCAGCGAAATTAAAGAAATTACCAGCTGGCTAAGAGACGGCGGCGACTATGGCAAATGAGCCACATTTATTTGAATGTAATCCATTATGAAATCGCATAATGAAGAGATTAACACGCATACAAGGCGCAATTAATAAATGACCCAAAGAACAAAACAGAACAAATGGGAAGGGCTCCCCAAAAAGCAAAGCTGACCTTTGGCCAACAGCTGTTTGCGTGCTAAAAATCCAATAAATTAAGAAAGTGGCAATCATTTGTATTTTTTCTGGGCGCATATAAATCAAGCAGGTGGCCAAGACAAAGGGCTGTACTTTAATCATAATGAAGATAAAATTCTAATTAACCCATTGAAAATCTTCCTGCCAACACTTTGCACTTCATTAAACTTCAGAGGCTTTAACTGAGCATCTTCGTGCCTTGCTTGGGCTCTCATCGATAATTAACCACAAAACTTTGGCACACAAAGGCCAAGACAGAGGAGTCGAAAAATATAAACGGGTTTAATGGCAGGGCACAAAGTTTAATTAAAAATTCGTGGTGGCTGCTTCTATTCAATTCTGTTTTATTGAAAATGAAAGTCAAAATCTGGAGTAAAAAAAAATGTTGAAAGAAAATCGCTAAGCGGATTTGCTGGGGAATCTGCAAACGAAGTTTTGTAATAATAAATAAGGTAAATTATTATTTATAGATTAGGCAAAAGAAAGTAGAAAGGGCAAGTCATGAAAGAGAATACATAATAAACAATGGCTGCCCTAAAAAATAGGCAACCTTATTTTTGGATTCGCAGTTTGGAAAATTTAAAAGTTCTAAAATTTATTTAATGTTGAATTAATAATATGTTTGCAAAGCATTTTGTAGCTTATCCCAAAAAAACCCATCTCCCAGAAGAACCCAGAACTGTCAAAGTGTGACATACTTTCTTCCAAACAGAAATTGAAATTAGGAAATAAGTAAAGGAACCAGGAGGTTCAAACCTATTTAAAACGGGTTTTCTTATAAAACTTACTTTGCTCATAATTAAAAGACAATGTTCTAGCAATCATTGTCTGGCGCCAGCTGTTGTCGTCAGTCTGGCAACAAATTTGCACTCAGCTCAGCTGCCTGACACTTTGCAGGTAATTAAAACACAAATATTAGCAAAAGGTGGGGACATGGTTAACACCACCCCACCATTTGAGCCCATTTTGCAATTTAAATTTTCATGAACAAGCTCCGCCATTTGTCGCTGTCATCGTCGCTCTCGATGTCTGTCCCCAAAGTCCTCGTTCGACTCGTCTCCGTTTCCTTTCGTTGCCTTAACAGTTTTCAATTTAACCCGCTCTGCTTGTAAGCGCAGCTGACAACGCGACTAGAGAACAAGTCTCCAAATGGTCGGGAGACGAACAGTGGGGGATGGGCAGGCCATTTTGGCTTTTATTGTATTTCGGTCGCTTGTCGTCGCACTTTTTACGACTATTTAAATGGTTTTCACTTTTCGGTTACAAATTGTCGCACAGGTAACGGAGGATGGCATGGAGATGGGAGACAATTGAAAGCGCAGTCAAGGAGAGGTGGGCCAAACTGTTTCTGAGATGCTGATATAAGATTACAGGTGGGTTAGGGAGTGGCTTGTGCAGATAACTGTAGACGAAGTTCCTGAAATATGACCCACTAGTTGGCACTTTTGCTGCAACAGCAGCTGCATCTTAAATGCAATTTTTGTAAGCAGTAATGAGAAAAAATGACCAGCGATTACATGATCTACAATTTGTATTGGTAGATTGAGTTTCACTGACCACTAAGGTGCTTGTCCGTGCCTTTGCCTTTGTCAGAAAACGACAGTTTTCGCACGACACATAATATATGGACTTAAACCATGTTTAACTACGCTCTCTGCTTCTCTTTGGTTGTGAGAAGAGAGAAGCTAATTTTGTCCTTTTTGCTCTCAAGTCTTGCTCGGTGCGTTTTGCAAACACCACGTCCTTAAAGGGAATTTTTTATATGGATGAATCCGTGTTTAAGGCTCGGCTAACAATATGTATGCAACTAACTAAATGCGTACTCTCATTCTCTCTCGCACTGACTCTCTCTCTGCGTATGCTAAGACAGGACCGGCCAGCCCATAGCCACCTTTGGCCGAAGTCCGTCGTGCTTTTCACTCAAACGCGAAACGAACTTAGGATTGTGTGATTCGGTGAGCGCAAAAGCACAAGTAATTTGTCTGTGGTCTTTTGTGCTTACCAACACTAGCACATTTTTCTGTCCTCTCCATTTGGTCGGCCCTGTGATATATTCTGGAGCGCGTTAGAGTCTACACGCTTTTTAACAAACTATTTTTACAACCTGGTCTTCGGAAAGCACACATTTTATGAGTGCTTGTCTGACACGTGCCTGTTATTAAGTTACAGTCAGACCGATCAGTTCTGTGTGCTCAGCAACAGCAACTTAACGTGAGCGCGATTCGGTAGATCGTTTCATTTTATTGTATTATTTTTATAAGTGCGACGGTGCAAATGCTTTAACTGTGCCTTAGAACGACCGAACATGTGCATTGCAACCAAAATGTTTTTTTTTTTTTTTACCTATAGAAAATTTGGGAATTTTCGTTAGTAACAGCCAGAGGGAAGCATTTCCGACCCTATAAAATACATACATATACTATTGATCAGCATCAACAGCCTAGTGGATTGAGCCATGTCTATCTGTTTGTCCGTCCGTCTGTATGAAAGAGTCGATCTCAGAAACTACAATAGATAGAGCTACAAATAATTGCATTCCAGATCAAGTTTGCTTCCGATTTTGAAAATTCCCTCTCCTTCTCCTTTCAACCGCGAACAACTGTAGGAGCCACAATTATAAATTTTGAACCCAGTGTTAAGAGTGTCCTGGAAATCTCTAGAGATTTTTGTATAAACGATTGAACTTCGAACTCAACTGGGACTATTTTATTTGCTAAGTGCCTAGAATCAAACCGCCTACTAGATTATGCGGAAGGAAATCAGGCATCAAATCTACTTGGCCTTCAGCAGGCGGTTTCAAATCGCTCAACTTTTGTCATCTAATCTAATAGCAGGGCATATTTGTGCCCCTTAACATATAAATTCAAACGGCTTTAGTATGAAATGATAACGATTATACGAAAACCTCTAGAAATTTCTGGGACACACCCGATTAAGTTAGGCCAAATATCTATCTATTCTGTATACCATAATAAGATCAGAGCAAAAACACCGAAGATATGCAGGTGTACCCGAATGTGGACACCCTTTTAAAATCGCTGGAAATGGAAAAATATGAAGTAAAATGGCCATGATTTGATGAAAAAGAACGTTTATTTATTTAAGAAGCCTTCAGTGGCAAAAAGAACAAAAAAATGGCCTTCAGTGGCAAAAAAATAAAAAAAATGGTGGCCTTCAAAGGAAAAATAAAAAAATTATTCCGAAATGCAATTTTTGCATGTGAAATAGCTGGCCGTCATGCCAGCGCACTTCAAATGCACAGGACGATTGCAAACATCGCAATGGATCGAATTTGCAGCGGCCAGATTTTTTAACAAGAGCGCCAAACAAATCAAACAGAAGTCGACATCTTCGGCTTCTTATGATGACGAAGACGCCTTCTTCTTGTCATCGCGTTTGGCCAACGGCTTGGCTGGGGTCTTTTTCCTGGCCGGCCACGTTTCTGGGGGGTCTTCTTCTGGTGCGACACAGAATCACGCTTAGCTGCGCGCTCAGCGGATTATTTTGCCTTCTCCCGCAAAACCTCGACGCTTTCCGGAGAAGTTAGCACAGTGGTTTGCATTGGCTTGCGACCGCGATTCGATGGCTTTTTTGGAGAAGTTCCTTGCACCGGCCCAATTTCATCCAACAGTGATAAGCGTCTAGCCGAAGACGCTTGTGAAGTGGATGGTTAGGAGGAGGTTAACACCTCTTCTTCTCGCCCAATATTAGCATAAAAATTAAATCAAAATTTATTTTTGTTGATTCGGAGAGATTGTTTGCTGTTGATATGGCTAAAAATGCACAAAAGTTCACAAAAATGCTGTTAAAAATATGTTACCCTCAACATAAACAACGATATTTGACAGTTTTATGGCCAAACACACGCTTTAAACACAAAAAACGAGGGTGTCCACAACCGGTGCAAAAGTGTGTCCATTCTTGGAAATTGTAGCCATTTTTATTTTGTTCAGCAAATTTACACGACACAAACATTTCACTAAAACTTGATATCACATCACAAAGTACAAAACAAAGTATAATACTCACCACTTTTTAATGTTTTGCCTCGATTTAACGCAATGCGGAAACTGAAAAAAATAGAAATTCGGATTTGCTCACAGCAAGAAACCAAATGCGTGTTTACAGTTCGGTATTGGCTCAGATTATGTGTACTGTCAAATTACAAGTTTGGCGGCATCTGTTACCTGTCAAAATATAGACTGGGGTGTCCACAACCGGAGCGTGTCCACAACCGGAGACTCTCCCCTACATTTTAAAATAATAAAAATCGGGAATATCAAAAAAGGTAAATTCTAAACTAAAAGAAGCATTTCAGGCCGCACAAAAAATATATTCAGTCGAAGAAGTTAACTCAATATTAACTTAGCAAATCCAAGCCATAGGAACCTTATTACTTGTCACATTGTATTTTACGTAAATCGTGAGTGACGCGAAACGCTCAAAAATGCTTGCTAATGCTAAATGCTATTTTGTGAATCATACGTGATGTGAGTGAAAATTCGATTCCCTGGAAGCCGGAACCGTATACCGAAAAAAAAACCGCTTTAAACTCTGAACTAATATTTTTAGAACCGGAAAGAACCTACCTATACATTGTACCGGTACAGTTTCGGTTCTGAGTGCAACAACTAGACTGCAAAGCGAGCAGTTAGTTTCGGGCTATTTTAGCGCAATTTCGCTGAGTTGTAAGATTCAAATAAAAAAGATTCTGGCTTAGCAAAACTTTTGTTCAGTAGAAATGGAAAATGCGAGTCCAGTATCTTTGAAAATAATAATGCATTCCTATGTGGCATCTTCTTAGACCCTCTTTATAATGTAAAGCTAACCTGTGAACAGAAAAGTACGCGAGTATCTGCTTGAAAAGATATATATTCAAAAGTTATATCCACTTCTGCTCAATTGCAACTAAATGAGGACAGCTGCTCTGACCCAATTACTTTGTCTGAAAGTGGAGATGAAGTCGATTTATATATGAATTTGTATGAAAAGATTTTCACAAAACAGTTTAAGCAAACAATTTCCCAAAACGAACAAAATAAAGATGAAGTATTTTAATGACAATTTTTTCAGAATTGTATAAACTATTAAAAGTTAACCTTGCTGTACCAGCTACCCAAGTAAGTGTAGAACGTTTATCATGTCTCCGCTAAGAAATCAGATGGACGGAAATACATTGGCATTGCAACTAATTTTTTATTTATTATTTTTATTTTTGTATTTTAAACACACGCTAATAAAATTGATAATTTATGTACACATGCATGTGTATAGCACTTTTGCCTAACCGTTTAGTTTTTACCGGTCCATACTGGTACATCCCGGTATACCGAAATAAAAATTCTAGTTACCAGTTACGGAACCGAATACCGAAATTAAAAAAAAACCAAAACATAACCTTTTACGAAACGGAAGTTTCGGTACGTACCAGAACCTGAACCGAAATTTGATTAGGTTTGATATCCTGGAAAATTCGCTCAAACGCGCAACTCTAGTTGATAAGTTGCGAGATGATAAATCTTAATTTTGAGATTTATAATCTCATTTCAAGGTTTTTTAATATAGTATTAATAAGATTGCAAGACTCTGGAAAAAGAGATTTTGAACTTAGATTTTAAATTGCTATTTTTCTCAGTGTATTTCAGTGTAAGATTCTGTTTTTGCTATTCATAGTTTCTTATTTGGGATTTTTTTTAGCTGGCTCGAGGTCATCCATAACAACATATTCATAGTTTCTCCACTCTAGCATAAAGTCATAATACATAAATACCTAATGTAAGTCGCCCAAGTATTTTTGACCAGGAAGGTAAGGCTAAAAGCTGCTCGTTGAGAAAGACAACAGAACACTCATCGAGTCAACGATAGAAGTATTGTTGAAGTACATCAGTGGCATTACAGACGCATGCGTCTCTCGCTAGGATAGCTGAATAGTCGCCAAATTTTGCGTCGAGTAGGTCTTGGGTACATGGGTATCGTGACGGCCTTGTAGGGAGGGAGTCCACCGTGTGGGCCGTGTAGGCTTCATAGGGCGTTAAACTGTCCTCAAGGCTTTCTGCAAAAGCTTCTGTATTTTAATTAAATTTTTTTTTTTTTTTTCTCTTTTTAGTTTTCAATCTAGCAGGCTTGGCCTTTTCTGTAATACCTTTTGGAATGAAATTCAACGAGTCGACCGAACACAATAGAAAATTTTCATTTCACATTAGGCTTATATAGAGTCAACATCGTCGCCAGAGAAAAAAAAAACGGAAAATAATAAAAACAATTTACGAAATAAAATTTTTCAAGTATATTTCAAAAAGTAAAAATTTTCTCCACAACAAAAAAAAAAAAAAAAAAAATCAAATATTCTAATTTACACTTCTTCCCCTCAGCTCACCATGTTGCGCCTGTTTACAAACCGTTCCACTGTGCATCGCAGTTCTCGCATCGCTCATCAATTGGTGGGCTCCCGCTTCTTTGCCAAGGATGTGAAATTTGGTCCCGAAGTGCGTGCCATGATGCTGCAGGGAGTGGATGTCCTAGCCGATGCGGTGGCCGTAACCATGGGCCCCAAAGGACGTAATGTCATCATTGAGCAGAGCTGGGGATCGCCGAAAATAACCAAAGATGGTGTGACGGTGGCCAAGTCGATAGCATTGAAGGATAAGTTTCAAAACATAGGAGCCAAGCTGGTGCAAGATGTGGCCAATAATACCAATGAGGAGGCAGGAGATGGTACCACCACGGCCACCGTACTGGCCCGAGCCATAGCCAAGGAGGGCTTTGAGAAAATTTCCCGAGGCGCTAACCCTGTGGAGATACGACGTGGTGTGATGCTGGCCATCGAGACGGTTAAGGATAATCTGAAGAAAATGTCCAGACCGGTCAGCACACCCGAAGAGATCTGTCAAGTGGCTACCATATCGGCAAACGGCGACCAGTCGGTGGGTAATTTGATCAGCGAAGCCATGAAGAAGGTAGGACGAGATGGTGTGATCACGGTTAAAGACGGCAAGACTCTGAACGACGAACTGGAAGTTATAGAAGGCATGAAATTTGATCGTGGTTACATCTCTCCCTACTTTATCAATGCCTCCAAGGGAGCCAAGGTGGAGTTCCAGGATGCGTTGCTGCTTTTCTGCGAGAAGAAGATCAAATCGGCGCCCAGTATTGTGCCCGCTCTGGAGTTGGCCAATTCACAGCGTAAGCCTTTGGTAATTATAGCCGAAGATGTGGAGGGTGAGGCCTTGAGTACCATGGTGGTGAATCGTCTCAAGTTGGGTCTGCAAGTGTGCGCGGTTAAGGCACCTGGATTCGGGGATAATCGCAAGGAAACCCTAGCAGATATGGCCATAGCCGCTGGTGGCATAGTATTTGGAGATGAAGCCAATCTCGTGCGTCTGGAGGATGTCAAAATGAGTGACTTTGGTCAAGTTGGTGAAGTGGTGGTGACCAAGGATGACACCATGTTGCTCAAGGGTAACGGCCAGCGTTCTGTTATAGACAAACGCATTGAAAATCTACGCGAAGCGATTAATGAAACCAAATCCAGTTACGAGAAGGAGAAACTGCAAGAGCGCTTGGCCAGACTCTCCTCGGGAGTGGCCCTACTACGCGTGGGCGGTTCCAGTGATGTGGAGGTAAATGAGAAAAAGGATCGAGTGCACGATGCACTCAATGCAACACGAGCCGCTGTGGAGGAAGGTATCGTTCCCGGTGGAGGTACGGCCCTACTTCGTTGCATAGCCAAACTGAATGATCTGAAGGGTGCAAATGAGGACCAGAATATGGGCATAGAGATCATACGTCGTGCCTTACGTATGCCCTGCCTGACCATAGCCAAGAATGCGGGCGTCGATGGTGCCATGGTGGTGGCCAAAGTGGAGATACTGGATGGCGATTATGGCTATGATGCTTTGAAGGGAGAATACGGCAATATGATTGAGCGTGGCATCATAGATCCCACCAAGGTGGTACGTACCGCCATCACAGATGCCGCTGGAGTGGCTTCGCTGCTCACCACAGCCGAAGCTGTGGTCACCGAACTGCCTCTAGAGGATGTGGCCGGTGGAGCTGGCGGTATGGGAGGCTTGGGTGGCCTGGGAGGCATGGGAGGCATGGGCGGCATGGGTATGGGCATGTAATACCAAATATTCTTTTGGCAACTCTGGTTACCCTCATACACAACACAAGTTTAGGGTAACCAAGTTTTAATTGAATATCTCACATTTAAATCGAATTTTTTCAAAATTGACATCGAGGAAACGGTGGCTAAACACACTACGAAGACAGGACCATAGAAGACACTAAGCACTCTACACATTATAACTCTTGCTCAACATTTTCGCCATAAACACTTTGTTTGAACTCTAATGTATGTAACGTTTAATTATGTAATCCCGTGAATGTACACAAATATGTTTCAATTTAAAATAAATGCGTCCTAAGTATAGCATTAATGAAGGATGGTCCTCTTAATATTGTTTCTAGCAGATATCGCTCTCCTTTTGCAGATCCCGGATGCCCCCAGGGGTCGAAGAGATTTCGCTAAACAGGCCTTCAGTCGCTGGTTAAGCCTTCGATTCGGTCCGACCTAAGCGAACAATACATTCGCTTTTTGGTCTCGCTCTCGTTGATAATCGCTGCAAAAAAAAAATGTTTATTATTCGCTGGCCAGCGGTCAATGAAGTAGGTCAGAGCAAGGTATACTAAACAAGGTAGGCGCACACGCTCTCTTGGCAACTTGTTAAATTTCAGTCGGTAAGCAAACATTGTAAGCGACGCATCTCCGCGGACGAATTTTTGTGATTTGACACCAAGCGAGTACAGAAATTTATTACTCTCGCTCTCTTTGACACAAATATAAGAAGTTTTGAGAGAGCGAGTGCGGCTACCTTGTTTAGTATACCTTGGGCCAGAGCTGGTTTTAGACCATTTATTTTCGCACACCATTACTCACTTTTTGGCCTTGCTCTTTTTGAGAAACGCTGCTTCAGAGCCATGTCTAGACTCGCAACTCATAGCTCTGAGTTGAGAGCCGGTACTCCATGCTGCGGGCTAGCAGTCGGCTCTCTCGAGGGGAATAGCTGGTAGCTGCGAGCAATATCCCGAAAGCTATAAGTCGGCTCACGAGCCTCTCAGTTTTATGCAACAAGTCTCCACACGTCGCACACAGACTGAAAAATATAGAAATGATTATCTTTAATTATAAATCTGAATTCCCGACTGACTCTGACATATTATCAACCCACAGCCAAAACTGCTTATCGCACAGATCTAAAATTTGGCATAGACCTTCGTTTAGTTATGCAGGTGCGCACTAAGAAAGAAAATTTTAAAAAATTAACCGCAAAATAGGTAAAAACGCTAAAGAAAATATTCCGAATTTAGGCATGTTCTCAACTTCACTACTTTTTGAAATGTAAATCGAAGGCAATTCCGTTGATGTATGCAGACGATGTTAAAATTTGTATGCAGCTAACTGACGCCGATTCACATTGTCTTTTACAGAATGACATTAACCACCTTCAATCCTGGTGCATCAACAACTTGCTGCACCTTAACCATTCTAAATGTAGTGTCATGTCTTTCTATCGCTCTGCCCCATTTATGGGCAACTATTCTCTTGGCCCGCACAATCTCAAGCGTATACACGCGGTAACAGACCTTGGTGTATTATTTGCACAAGAATACAAGAAATTAAGAGTGTTTCCTTTCTAAAAATGTGCTTAAAGTTTCTTTAATGTTAAAATTGTGAGTTCGGCAACTATTTGAAATTGAATAGAATGTGAATTTCAGAGCAGCATCAGCACTCTTTAATTATAATTCAATTCAAATTGGCGTTCCCGTTTTTGCCCCACCCTCCTTTCCATCTTCCACCGCTCTATCTTTCCCCTCCCCCCTCATTCTACCACATGTAGCAGCTGTCATCTGTCACAAAGAGCCATGGCATATTTATAATACTGTATTACTAATAAACACATACCTAATTTGTGTGAGTGTGAAACCGCTCATGTTCACTCTTTCTCGCGCTCTTAGCATAACAATTTAGTGTTAAATATTATCTGAGCGCCACAGTTCCATTTTCTCTGTCTAAATAAGTATGTACATTTTTTTGGCTGGTAGCTTTGTGAAATTCCAACTTCTTTTTTTTATGTGAAACATCTTTAATTTCGCTACGAACGTTTTTAGTAGGAGTAAAATTTGATTTCAGCGTCACGTGACGCTGACGTCATTCATATTTTGTGTTGTTGTTTTGTGGAGTTTCCGGCAAACACGCACAGACTTAAGAGGATTGGTAGATGGGGGAAGTGACGAGGTAGGATAAATGCTGAAAAGGGGCAACTGGGTGGGTTCTGGGAAAGATCTAGGTGGGATCTGGTGGTATTTGTGAGGGATTTGGGTGGGATCTTATCTGGGAGGAATCTGGATAGGATCTGGTTAGAATTTGGCTGGGATCTGGGTGGGATCTGGAAGGTATCTGGGTGGGTTCTGGAAGGGAACTTGTTGGGATCTGGGTGGAATCTGGATGGGATTTAGGTGGGACCTGGAAGTGATCTGGGAAGGGATCTGGGTGGGATCTGGAAGGGATCTAGGTGGGATCTGGGCGGGATCTGAGCGGCATCTTTGTGGGATCTGGATGGGATCTGGGCGGGTTCTGGGTGGTATCTGGAAGGGATCTGGTAGGAATCTGGGCGAGATCTGGGTGGGATCTGGGCGGTATCTACGTGGGCTCAGCGTTGGATCTAAGTGGGATCTAAATGGGATCTAATTAATTTAGCACATACTGTCACTCAGTGTGTCGTTGAATCTCCCTCGCGCTTTTAGCAAATCAGCTTATCATGATATGTGCTCAATACACTTTACTTTGGAGTTTTTACCTATTTTGCGGTGAAATTTTTCAAATTTTTTTACTTAGTGCGCACTTGCAAAACTAAACGAAGGTCTATGCCACATCTTAGATCTGAAGGATAAGCCGTTTTTGCTGTGGGTTTATAATAAGTCTGTCTGTCAGTCAGGCCTACATATTTTTAAGTATAGATTAAAAATTAAAAAAAAAAAATTATTAATACATTAAAAAGTTATAGGGGAGAGTGGGGGGTTGTGATCATAGTTTTGTTTTTCGAACTTAACTTCGCCAAAAATCAATATTTTTTCGTTCTGTAAATTTTGTATTTTAGGTAAAAGATGCACAAAACTTTCCTCATCACTAGTTTTAAAAATAAAATTTTGGGTTTTTTTTATTTCATATTGAAAAAAAAGTGATTTTTTGACATTTCGAAAATTTGTGGGGGGTTGTGAGCCACCCATCTAAAAGTTCAAAATTCGTGTTTTTAAGCCATTATTCTTTATTAAATGAAAAAATGAACAATTTTGCTCATATTCTGAATTAAGAAATATCAATGAAGAGTGAAAATTGATTGACGGCATCAGGCTTGTTTTTCTTTTATATACGAGCACTTTTTGCTTGTGGCTGTTTTTTTTGTTTGCCTTTATCAATGTTTTTTTTTTCTTCTTTGGAGAGTTTTTCCTCTGTTTTATTGCGCGTCATTGCAATATTCTCTTTGAAAGTCAAAACCGACTTTTTTCAAAGTGGCTCATAACCCCCATTATCTCAAGTTTTTTTTGGTGACGTCACATAACCAAAAAGAAACATATTTCTATCAAAAAGGCAATTGACCAAAGATATTTCCCTCATACTTACTTTTGTCATTACGAAAAAAATTTTGCATAATATTCACAAAAAAAAAAAAAAAAAAAAAATTTTTTTTTAAAAAAAACCGAGTTTTGGTTCACGAACTTAAAAGAAGGTGTAGACTGATAGGTTGCTTGCCAAAAAGATAGGTAATTAAGGAAAAAAAAATAAAATAAAAAAAAGATTAATATTTATTTTTGTGTCAATTTAAAAAACGATTTTTTTATTGAGTAAAACATTTTATGAAATTATATATTCTCCATTTTGATCCAATACCTTTTGTCATCTTTCGGGCAAGAGATTGATTCCACGCTCATAAAACTTTTGATCCTTGCAGGCAAAAAACTGGTCCAAGTGGTTTTTGACGTCCTGATGTGATGATTTGAAGTTCTCCCAACCAAAAAATTTTGCAGAGACCGGAACAAGTAATAGTCCGAAGGTGACAAGTCTGGAGAATTTGGTGGGTATGGTAGCACATCCCATTCAAATAGTAAAATTGAGAGGCATCAAACTGTATGAGGTCTCAAATTTCGTTTATAAGAGAATATGTCAAGCTTCGAAATTAATCCTAGACGCTTTATGTATTTGTAATCGGTCGCGCATACTTTTATTCGAAATTTCTTTATCCACATCGGCTTCAAGAGGCCTACCAGGCCGGAACGAAAATTTACAAACCAATATTGGCATTGGCGTTCGGTCAACACATCTCTGTGCACATCTCATAATTTTCGCCTTGCATGAACTGCATTTTTACCCTTTTGATAGCAAAGCAGTGAAATATGCCGAAAATACTGTTTTCGATCTTCCATCTTCGATAGGGCACCAAACAAAAACTATTCCAAAAAATGTACTTACCATATCAGCTGTTCAAATATATAACGGTAAAGCGGTTAAGTGTGAAGTTGGCTGCGAAAAAATTCAATAAGATCAGCTGTTGTCATCAAACTAAATTACTTAGTGAAAGACCCAAAAATAATTAACTAAATATTCTTTAAAATGAGACTTTAATTTTACCTTTTTGCTTACAACAAAAAACTCAACATTTACAAATAATAATTCAAGTACTTGGCCCCAGTGACATATCACCGGTAGACACTCTATTTAGTCAACTTCAAAACAAACCGGATGAACTACGGGAGACAACGCCGGTGACCGACTCCTAACCACTTGACTTGTTGTTTATGTTTTTTTCCTTGTTTCCCTTTGTGTGTGTGTGTGTTTTTTTTTTGTCTGTGTGTCTCGTTTCTCTGGCCGGGAAGTGCACTTTTACACATGTCCTTTGGTACTGTAGTCCTTTGCTATGTTTCTGTCACAATGTGCCATAGTTGTGTTAACCACTTGTTGTCGTTTTTTTGCCATTATTTTGTAACATTCTGCTATGATATATGATGCCAGCAGATATATGGTATTGTGTACGCTTTTTGGCGCTTCTAATTGTGGCAGAAAAAGGGAATAAAATTACATAAAATAAACCATTAAATGACTTCTATGCAATTGCTGCTTAACTTTTTGACATTTCTGAAAGGGTTCTGTGTTTTTGCTTTGTGTTTTTGGGGTCCTTGGAGTGGAAACCATCTTAACGAGCCGGGCAAAAACTTACCGCATGCCAAAGTGGGTAACAGAGCGTGGCTCCTATGTGTGTTAAGCATCCCCTGAGGCTTATCCTTGGCTCGAGCAGCTGCATCCTCGCCTTTGGCCGTTTATGTTGTCAACGCAAATTGCACTTGCTGCTGCCTGGCATTTTCCGTGTGATGTTCAAGTGGCTGTTAAGAAGATTCCACCATCTACATGTCTTAATGATGCTACAAGAGATGCATCTAACAGCCAGCCAAGGGCTAAAGCTTAGCTCTGAATTGCTGCCAGCAATGCGCCACTTAATTATGAAAAAGGCCGCAGCATCAAGTGTCGGCCGGCCCGTGAGGAGGAGAGAAGTTGCGGGAGGAAGGACTTACGCCACGTCAAATGGCAGATTTACGACTCTGGCTAATCCCGTTCGCTTAGCGCATTAAATCAGCACCGAAATGGCCATAAAATTGTTCTTCTACCAGGGCAAACATTTCAAAATTTGACAATTTATTGCAAGGGAATGGAAAGACAAGAACAAAAAGTGTTGGAAAAGGTTCTCAAAAAAAAAAAAAACCAAAAAATGTCATAAAAATTCCACACTTTTATCAAGTCGCAGTTGTTAATACTCTTGTTTAAGAAATTTTAAATCTTATGCTCTGTTTTAAGTATTGAGTCTTAAATTAAAGACACAAGCTGTCTACAACAATTGTTTTGTTGTTGTTGTTGTTTGAAATTTACGATTTAAGACTTAATACTTTAAAAGGTTAATACATGGGTGCCACAGAAATCACTATCGCTCTAAATTCGCTCGAATTTGATTTCGCCCTGTCACAGAGCCTGTTTTGAAGTGATTGGCAAATCTTGAGTCGGCGATTGGCTTAAAAAAATACTTAAAATGCATTTTGATAAAAATAAGGCTTATTGAGTCTTAAAGGGTGTTCAATTTGTAAATAATCTACATCAAAAAAATAAGGCATTTAACATGTTAAGTTTGTTAAATTAGCATTTTACAGAATCAGTAATGCCAGGCGTCTCATTGCGGATTTGGTTCTTTCGTTGATTGTCATCTGTCGGGCGTGAGGCATTTATTGAATTAATGCAATTCTTCAGCTTACGTTTTCGTTCGCCGTTCTCGCGTTACCGTACAGCAGCTAGAGTTGCAAGGTATCATTTTTCTGGTGGCGGGCCGAAAATTGGAACTTTTCGTGTGCGAAATAAAAAATAAAAGTATCTCAGTTGAAGAAATTAAGTTAGTTTTGTTTAAAAAGAACTAACCAAATAGATTACATTCAAAATATTAATAAATAAAACGCATGAGAAGGCTAGAGGTGGAGAACTCGATAGCACTATCGGCACTATCGATGGTTTGTCACTATCGAACCGCCATCGATGGCAGCCCTGCACTATCGATGGTTTTCGAAAGTTTTTCTGAAGAATTTCACTTCTTTAGAAAACACGGAATTGTGAGCAGGAGAAAATTTTAAAGACATAGAAGTGAAATTAAAGTTAAAATTCATAAAAGTGACATGGACAAGTTCCTTAACAAAGTCGACAAGGGTAATGCTAGTGCGACAGAAAAAAATTCCGGAGGCAAATATGTGACGGCTTCCTTATAATACCAATTATATATTGGCTGTACCGAAAAGTCGAAAACAATACAGACGTGTTGCTTACTTCCGAGGGGAAAATGCTTCAAAACGTTCTACTTTCTTCGACAAAGAAAAGTCTTTTCAAATATGCGGAAAGAAGCATCACAAGAATTACAACAATATTTTACCCGAGGTTTACAAAATTTGGGTTTTTCAATAATTTTAATGCTGAGTTCTATTGGAAAACGACCTCGTACTAGTTTTACAGCAAAAAACTCAAAACCCGCTTTCACCAGTGGACATGAAGAAAAGCGAATCTATATTCTTCAATTTTGTTGAGGAAAAAGCGATGGAGCAAACAACCAACTGGCGAAGCGATGCCATTATATTCAAACGCCAATACTTTGAAAGGTTTGTAGCCTCACAGGGCACAGATTCATTGCTCTGAATAAAAGTAAGCCCTCATAAATTTAAAATTGCAAAAAACAAATTTAATTTTTATTAATTTCAGATGAAAGAAGGTGAACTCGGGCTTGTTGGAAAACTAATGCACAAATACTTACGTGGCCCGCCACTTCAGTTGAGTCTGAAAGGATTTAAAACAAAAATACTTGGCTTCATTAAATGTACAACAAGAATATTTGATTGTACAACAGGAATATTGAAATGTACAACAGGATATGCTTTAAATGAATAGCAGAGTATTGAATAAACAATGTTAACTTCTTTTGTTAAGTTTTTGTTACAATTTCACATAAATATCTACTTTTTAAGCTACTATCGAAAACTATCGATAGTTATCGATGGTTTGAAAAAACTATCGTCCACTATCGATGGCGCCGACTATCGATTGTTCTCCACCCCTAAAGAAGGCTTAATCTACCCTACGCAGTTAAGTTCGAAAGGGTTTGTGAACAAGCAAAAAAAATTAAATCGCTCGGAGTTTTGTGGCATGGCGAAAATATTCGAGCGATTTGGCAAATCGAGATTGCGAAATTGGCAAATATATAAAAATTGTCCGGATGTTTGTAACGCACAGAAGGAAACATCTCCGACCACATAAAGTATATATATTCTTGATCAGCATGACGAGCTGAGTTGATATAGCCATGTCCGTCTGTCCGTCCGTTCGTCTGTCCGTCTGTTTCTATGCTATCTCCTCCGTCAGTTTTAAAGCTATCGTAACAAAACTTTGCACGAAGTCTTTTGGTACAAATACGCTGCACATTTGTCGGAACCGGCCGGATCGGATGACTTTAACATATCGCTGCCATAGGAACGATCCGTTTAAAAAGTAGTTTTAGTGAGAAAAACTTTTTTGTTTTCACTGCTATCGTTTCCAACCATCGTATTTATAAGATATCTGCGACTTCACATAATTTTCCTAAGATTTATCAACATCGGACAACTATATAGTATAGCTGCCATACAAAAGATAGGTCTGAAAAAAAGTTTTAGTAGGAAAAACTTTTTTGTTTTGAATGCTATTGCTCCCAAACTTTGTGCAGATCAGTATTATGTATATCTGCCATAGGAACGATCGGTCAAAAAAATAGTTCTAGTGAGAAAAACTTTTTTCTTTGCTATGGTAGCGTCTTTATACTTTCCAGTTATGAATATTATCTGTTTCAACATAATTTTGTAGAGTTTGATCAAAATCGGATGAATATATCGTAAAGCTGCCATATAAAAAACTGGCAGGCATATATCATGCTCTAAGGGTATATAAAATTCGTCCGAGCCGAAGTTAGCTTCCCTCTATTTTTATGCTCTGCACCGAAGGTACATAGAGTATATTATACTAGCAAATAACCCGACGCGCTTCGCTGCGCCTTCAATAGTATAGAACAAAACAATATTAGATATAATAATACACCGTAGACCCCAGAAATCGAACTTTGCTGATGGGTTTTCCCTCCAACTCCCAACCCCATCCCACCCACCCTACACCCAATTCCCACTTAAATCCCACCCAAATCCCACCCACATCCCGCCCACTTCCCGCCCACATCCCACCCACATCACTTCCACCTCCCGCCCACTTCCCGCCCACATCCCATCCACTTCCCACCTACATCACACCCACATCCTACACTCCCCGCCCACATCCCACCCACTATCCACTTCTTACACAGCTTCCACCCACTTCCCACCTACTTTCCAGCCACATCCCACCCACTTATCACCCACATTCCTCCCACTTCCCACCCACTTCACACCCACTTAATACCCACTTCTCACCCACATCCCTTCCCATTCCCACCCACTTCGTGCACACTTCCCACTCACATCCCACCTACATCCCAACCACTTCTCACCAACATCCCTCCCACATCCCACACACTTCCCTTCCGATTCCCACGCACTTCATACCCACTTCCCACCCACATCCCTCCCCACTCCCGCCCACTTATCACCCACATCCCTCCCACTAACCACCCACTCCCAACCACTATTCTCCCACTTCCCCGCGGTATTTCCAACATCGGAAAATGCAATCACAAATTATTTCGTATTCTATCCCTTCAAACCGAGTTTCAAGTCAATCTGGTGAAAAATAGTTTTTTGCATGCAGAGTTTTCCAGGAATTTCCCGAACGTTGGGTCAAATGTTCCAGCATCGGAAAATCACATCTCATTTTATTTCACTTACTATACTCACAAACCGAGTTTGAAGTCAATCGGATGAAAAATAGTTTTTTGCATGCTGAATTTTCCGGCCATTTTCCTCGTTGGCGGGTTTTCCTATATCGCGAACATATGTGTCGAATTATTGTTCGTACTATTCTTGCAAACCAAGTTTCAAGTCAATCGGATGAAAAAATTGTTTACCATACAAACTTTTTCGACCCTTTTCCGACTTTTCCAGGTCGGATTTTCCTGAAAATTAGTACACAGTTATTGTTGAATTTTCATATAGATCTTTGAAAATGAGTTTGAATCTGATCGGATAATAAACAAAAAAGTTTCATACAACAGTTTTCCGTGAATTTTCCGACTTAAAGGATAGATTTTCCAAAATTTTAAAGTTACGTTTCCTATATTTTATTATGCGTAACTTTGAAAATGAGTTTGAGGCAAATCGCTGGCAACTATAGTTTCGCCCATACAACCTTGACCACCCACTTTCCACCCAGGGGGTAAATTTTCCGGAAGTTTGGTATGCAGTTATTGTTGAATTTTCATATAGATCTTTGAAAATGAGTTTGAATCTGATCGGATAATAAACAAAAAAGTTTCATACAACAGTTTTCCGTGAATTTTCCGCTAAGAAAAAATTCCAAAAATTAAATAACTTTCCTTTAATTTTATAATGCGTAACTTTGAAAATGAGTTTAAAGCAAATCGCTGGCAACTATAGTTTCGCCCATACAACCTTGACCCCCCCTTTAAAAGGTAATATTTTAAAATTTTTTTTTAATTTTTTTTAATTTATTTCCCAAAAAAATTTTTCAAAAGAAAGTAAATGCATTTTTTAATCAAACTTAGAATGAACTTTAATCAAATATATAATTTCCATTTTGTTCGATAACCTTTTGCCATCTTCCCGGCAAATTTTGTATTCCACGCTCATAGAACTTCTGGCCTTTATCTGCAAAAACTGAACCAAGTGCGATTTTATAGCCTCATCATTGCCGAAAGTTTTACCATTTAAGGAGTTCTGCAAAGATCGAAATAAATGGTAGTCTGATGGTGCAAGGTCAGGGCTATATGGTGGATGCATCAAAACTTCCCAGCCAAGCTGTCCCAGTTTTTGCCGGGTTATCAAAGATGTGTGTGGTCTGGCGTTGTCATGATGGAAAATGACACCTTTACGATTGATCAATTCTGGCCGTTTCTCGTTGATGGCTGCATTCAATTTGTCCAGTTGTTGACAGTAAACATCCGAATTAATCGTTTGGTTCCTTGGAAGCAGCTCAAAATATACCACACCCTTCCAATCCCACCAAACAGACAGCATAACCTTCTTTTGGTGGATATCAGCCTTTGAAGTGGTTTGAGCTGGTTCACCATGCTTGGACCATGATCGTTTTCGATTAACGTTATTGTAAACAATCCATTTTTCATCTCCAGTTATGATTCGCTTTAAAAATGGATCGAATTCATTGCGTTTAAGATGCATATCACAAACGTTGATTCGGTTTGTTAAATGAATTTCTTTCAATTCATGTGGTACCCAAATATCAAGCTTTTTCACCAGTCCAAGACTTTGTATGTGATAATGAACGGTTGATTTTGGTATATTTAACTTCTCTCCTATCTCACGCTCAGTTACATGACGATCCAATTCGATTAATGCTTTGATTTGGTCATCATCAACTTCATTTGGCCGACCTGAACGTGGCTCATCTTTAAGTGAAAAATCTCCAGAACGGAATTTGCGAAACCAATTTTGACACTGTCTTTCTTTTAAGGCTTTATCACCATACACATCACGTAACTTTTTAGCAACTCTCTCTGCGCTTTTTCCTTTACGGAAATAATAAAGTAAAATATGACGAAAATGCTCTTTTGTGGACTCCATATTAAAAAGGGCGCCAATCAAACAAATGTAAACAAAATTACGCGCACTTTTTTTCTAAAGCAAGCTAATAGTGACAGCTAATAACTGACAAAAGAAAGAATGCAATTACAGAGTCACAAGCAGTTAAAAAAATTATAAACGCCGACTATATGAAAAATCCGCAATTACTTTTTGGGCAACCCAATAGATCTTTGAAAATGAGTTTTTCATATAATACAACAGTTTTCCGTGAATTTTCCGACTTCATGGATAGATTTTCCAAAATTTTAAAGTTACGTTTCCTTTATTTTATTATGCGTAACTTTGAAAATGAGTTTGAAGCAAATCGCTGGCAACTATAGTTTCGCCCATACAACCTTGACCACCCACTTTCCACCCAGGGGGGTAAATTTTCCGGAAGTTTGGTATGCAGTTGTTGTTGAATTTTCATATAGATCTTTGAAAATAAGTTTGAACTTGATCGGATGAAAAACAAAAAAGTTTCATACAACAGTTTTCCGCAAATTTTCCACATTTCCCGACAAATTTTCCGAAATCCGTTCTTAGTACTCACTTTCAGCATTAGATAAAACTACTGTGAAAATCTCATGTTTCTATCTTTTATGGTTTGGGCTGTGCGACGGTCACCAGTCAGTCAGTCAGGTTGAACTCTTTTATATATATAGATTAAGTTTGTGCAAAAGTATGTAACAGGGAGAAGGAATCATTTCCGACCCTATAAAGTATATATATTCTTGATCAGCATCAACAGCCGAGTCAATATAGCCCTGTCCGTCTATCCGTCTGTCTGTCCGTCTGTCTGTCCGTCTGAATGAACAAATAGATCTCAGAGATGGTAAGAGATAGAGATTTGACATGTATGGGACAAATGCTTCTTATACTTGCAGGCAGATCAAGTTTATTTTCAATTTTTGCCACGCCCCCTCCCGCCCCCGCAATTTTCTCTCCGTACCGTATCAATACTTTGATTCAATTGTAGCTTTGTATGCATTTTCGAAGCTGAACAGTGTAAATTTAAAGATTTTCGAACAATTCGCTTCTCCGAAGTACGTTAAAATGTTTTTTGGTGCGTCCTTTCATATTATTCCCATAATTTAATGGGTTTTTTAAGAAAATTTCATACAACACTTTAACTCATTCCAATTTTTTCAGCGATTTGCATGTTCGTAAGGATTCACTCTTTAAAAGCTTTTATTTTGCATTTTTCTTCATCAGTTTGTACTTTACCGCCGACCATAGTTTTTTTTTCTTAAAAAACGTTTATATAATGTCAAAATATAAATTGTATTGCGCGAAGTTTAACTCAGAATGATGGAATCAAGTTTGTCCCTATTCAAGAGCACGATAAAAAATATGCCATTTTTGAAGAGGTCGTTGAAAATTTTTTCTATATAAAAGAACACTTTTTTTAAAAAATTTTTTTGTTTGTTTGTAAAAAATAAAGTACTGGGTGCCAAAAAATTTTTGTCTATTGATTTAATTTGATTGTTTCAGTCAAATAGTTGTTTTATCACATTAAAATATTCTTTATAACCCAAATAAAAATGAATGTTTTTATATATTTACAATAAAAATAGGAGAAAAAAAAAGGGAAAAAAAATATGATTCCTTCTCCCTGTTACATACTAATGGAAACATAGGCGGAGTACTGGAAATCTGTAGAGATTTTGGACACCTTTGGCTTAAAAACGCTCGAAAATCTGTCGGTGACGTAGGACATCAATAGATTTTATTCTCTTATTTGAAAATCTAGTTGGAAGGTTTGTGTAGTGGTCCAGTTATGAATTATTTTGATGTTAAGTTGAAATTTATTGATTGTGTTATATGTTTTATGATGTATTTTTAAAATGCAAAAATATAAAGCAAAATTAAAAATATTTTCGCGCCAATTATGAATTACCAAACAATCCAGAGCAGAAGCTCGCTTCAATTCAAGAATTTCCCGGACAAATATTTCATATAGGCATTTATTTTACCGTACAACATTGTGTTGAGAGTTCCCTAATCTTGCACAGGGATAAAATAGAAAGAAAGTCTAAAGCAATAGAGGATTTTAGAACACCTTTAAAAGACACTATTTTCTACTTTCGGATGCCTTATACCTGCTTTTATGAAATTTTTGTGATAAAGTATTAACTCGGGATAGGAATTTTTTTCTTACCAAAACAAACATAAATCAATTTTCTGCTTATTAAAACCTGAACACATTCAACCACATTCACATTCATAGACATTCATGAGCTAACCGCACAAAAACTTGAAATCGGAAAAAACCAATTGCCCCAGAGGGCAGCAAGTGCATCTGCATTTGGCTCTGCTCTCGCTTAGATTTATATGGCATTTGATTTTGATTTTTGTTTGCTTTGTGTGCTGCCCGCGAACGCGCCCCCCAGTCATACTCCAATGCCCGAACACATGCATTTTGCCACTCCAACATGCAATTTTACATATTGTGCCCATTGTTATGATTTATGTGGCAAAAAAAAAAATGTGTACATATATATCTCAGGCGCGTTTCCTGTAAATGTTTGCCTTTTTATGCCGCAGGAAGGGTGCGAAATTCAAATTCGATTTCAATTTGCACCCCATCAAAAGACAAACAAAAAGTCTTTGAACTCTCTGCATAATACACACATACATACTCGTATTTTGGCAAGTCCCACGGTCTGGGACGGCATGGGGAGCAATTGCGACTGAGGACTATGACTTCTGTTGTCAATTGCAGCCGCGTCTGGGGCGTAAACCCCCGTGTCGCAATATTTTGTCGCCTTGTCGTAAACACATTCGGTTTACTGGCGCCCCATTGACGCAGCTGAATTTGTAGTAATTGAATTTCCATGTTGGCTCTTTGATATGGTCTGCTCTCAGTCTTTAAAATGCAGACAAAAAAAAAGAACGAAACTGATAAACAGTTAGCTCAGTTCACTCAGTCAATGTTCCTGGGGGTCTAATGGCTATGCAATTCATAAGCGGAAATGCCAGTCAAACGTGTTGGACGCCATCCAAACACACAGCAGAGCCATAGATTTCATTTAACACCGAGTGCACGTAAATGTGTGTACACTCTGAAAAATAGATTCTAATTGAGTTTTGTTACGAAAAGGAAGTTGTTTGTACCTAATACAGCTGAACCTATAACCGTAAGAGACGATAGGATGGCCATAGAGAACAGGTGGTTTTATTGGAATCGTTTTTTATGGCGAAGGTTTTATGCTAAGTACTGAGTACAATGCAGTTGAGACCAGATCAAAAAACTAAGAAATGGTATATGTGCCAAAAAAAAACAAATCCCCAATCACATCACTTAGTTAATAATTTTAGTAATTGTAAATCAACAAACCGTAGTGCGTATACTAAAGCCACAGAAAATCCAGCCCCATATCTCGATGCCAATACTAACTCCAAGAAACAGATTGTCAAAATTCTATCCTACAATGTGGCAGGCCTCTCTAAGAAACTTCTGTTCATTGACTTCTTTAAATACGTAGCATCGTTCGAGATTTTTGCCCTTTCGGAAACATTTCTTGAAACTGGATTGGCAGCGGTTGAAGCAAAATTCGTAGATTTCAGTCTCAAATGGATTCCAGCTATTCGTACCAGCAACAGAGGAAGAGCTAGCGGAGGTATGCTTTACGGTGTCAGAAAACAGCTTGTCAACAGCAAAATAGTGAGCTTTCATGAGACAAACGGTACCACTTTAATAAAAATTCTGGCAGCTGACGAGAAGAATCTCTGCATCCTGCCGGTCTATATCAATTGCAATCACTGGGATAGGGATATTCGCAAATTATACAACTTCTTAAATGAAACGCACGATGACAACCTTTTGATTGTTGGTGACTGCAATGCAAGGGTAGGAAACACGCAGTTGTGTGGATATAATCCGCAGCTCATACATACACGCTTGAAGGAACGAAGAGAGGCCAGAGATAAGGTGATAGATGCAAATGGACGTCGCTTCTGTGAGTTGGCCGAGATGTTTGGTTTTACCATGGTAAATGGAAGAGCTGAAAATGATCCTCTTGGGGATAATACCTTTATTCGAGGAGAAGCGCGGTCCACAATAGATTTCTGTTTAGCCCGAGGCACCTGGGTGGAAATGATACAGAATTTTAAAATTCATGAAATGGTATATTCTGACCACCTCCCACTTGAAATTACGCACTCACTTGCCACAAGCCAACACGCGAATACCCAAGAGTTGAAACTATTACCTAAGCTAAGATGGTCGAGGAAGCACGTCGAAACGTACAGAAGAAAACTTGACAGTAATATAAAACTTGGTAATATGGCGCTAATGAATAGTCCGAATAAAATTACTGAATTTCTTTCAAGCTGTATTACGAGATCGGCCTCATCATGGAAAGGGGGAAATATAAACTACAAGCAGGAATGGTATACAAGGCAATGTGAAGAGGCGCGCTCTCGCTCCTTTGAAGCATTAAGACGGGCTAAGAGAGAAGATTCGCAAGAAGCCATGCGTTTATACCAGCGAGCGAACATATCATATAAGGCCATATGCCAAGAGTCTAAAGATCAGTTCTATTCAAATTTAGCCCGATCTTTAGGTCAAATAAGAGATAGCAAAGCTTACTGGGCCGCCATAAAAAAGCTAAATGGAAACACCTTTAAGAAAGCCATAGAAGTTGATGCAGCAAAATTAGGGGACTACTTTAAAGACCTACTAAAACCGGAACATCTAGCGGATCCTCTTCATTACGCACTACCCTTTATTAGAGATGAGTCACTTGATGGAATAATAACCACACAGGAACTGTCTGCAGTTGTTGAAAATCTTAAATACGGAAAAGCACCAGGAATCGATCGGATACCCGCAGAATTTATCAAATTTGCCACCCCCTTTTTATGGAAAGTCTAGCAGCGGCATATAATTTGATTTTAGACGAGGGAAGGGTTCCGAGTGGATTTCAGAAGGCGATTATATTTCCAATCTATAAGAAAGGCGATCCTAAAGAGGTGTGCAACTACAGGGGAATCTCATTTCAAAACGCAGCAGCCAAAGTATTCTCAGCGGTGCTTTTGGATAGACTAAACAAATGGATATGTGGAAACGACCGGCTGACAGAGTTCCAAGCAGGGTTCCGGAAAGGATACTCCACAATAGACAATATATTTAGCCTGACAAGCATCGCCAGAAAATACATTGACAGTGGACGCAAACTTTACGCTTTTTTTGTTGACTTCCGCGCAGCGTTTGATTCCATTGATAGAAGAGCACTCTTTTACAAGCTTAGTAATCTGGGCATTTCAAAGAAATTTATTAACACTCTTCAGAGCATGTACAACGCTAACAAAGCAGCAGTATGGGATGGCGAAATGCTATCGGAATGGTTTGCAACAGAATCTGGGGTCAAACAGGGCTGCTTGTTAAGTCCTCTCCTCTTTTCGCTCTACATCAATGACATTTTTGAGTACCTCCCGGAAGGGATTTTTGTAAATGGGCACGAAGTAAAAGCACTCTTGTACGCTGATGACATTGTGGTTTTTGCAGAATCACCTGCAAAAATGCAAGAAATGGTAAATGCACTCCAAGAATATTGCAAAACGTGGAGTCTCCGAGTGAACACAGAAAGGTCCAAGATCCTAATTTTTAAAAGGCATTGGAGAAGACTAGCACTGGGTGAAAAGTGGCACTTAGGAGTGACTGAGCTGGAAGTAGTCAAAACTTACAAGTATCTGGGTATTTGGATATATCATAATGCTCAGTTTAAGTTTCATTTGCAAGAGAAGCTTAAAGATGCGAAAATGGCTATCAACTGTACATGGAAGTCCCTATTAAGTAAGAAAGATGTACCAATCAGCACAAAATATCAACTCTTTGAGGCAGCAGTTAGATCCATAATGTGCTATGGCGCTCAAGTATGGGGTATCATGGAATATGACGAGGTCGAGAGTCTGCTGCGGTACTTTGTCAAAAAACTGTTTCGCTTGCCAAGCTTCACGCCTAATAGGATGATCTACCTCGAAACTGGGTTGTCCAAGCTGTATTTGACAACCGCAGACATGCATTTTAAGTATGTTCGAAAAGTCTTTGGTATGCCAGAACATAGGCTTCCAAATATATTGGCCCGGTCTCTACTACGCGAACGTCAGCAATTTTTCCTTGTTTGGGAAAATCTAGCCAGCACGCACGGAGTGGCGCTTTTCCTAGAAGATCATTCTAGCTGGGGATCCTGGGCGGAGCAAACTCTCGTTAAAATGGATACAGATTACAGGCAGACATGCATTGAGCAATCTCAAAGAAGCTCCGAACGGCTTATTTATAAAGAGTTGCATTATGACCTGGGAGCAAGGAACTATTTCAAAGACACCTTCACAGTAGATCAAATTCGCACCATCTTCAAGGCTAGAGGAGAGATTCTCGAATTAAACTTTGTTCCTAACATGGTTGGCAACGACAATACATGTTCACTGTGCAATTTGAGAGAAAAAGAGAACATCGTACACTTCATCGGCGTCTGTCCCATTTTGAGGGAGCACCGATTGCTCCATTTCGGCAAGACTGAACTACAACCGCACGAGATAATAAATTATCTTAATGGCGAAAACTGGTCGGCACTATTTAGTTTTATAAGTCAGGCATTAAGATTCCGGAAACAAATTATTGAAGGACAGTTTTGAAAACGGCAACACCGCTACTTGGATTCCTAACTACGCAGTTGAACGATCTGATATCTGGGGAAGACCTGGGAAGTCAGGTGTATTAGACTGCGTAGCAAAGGATTTGGGAAACCAAGTCGATAAGGATAAACTTCTTTTTAAAATTATAGCTTATATCCTTAGTTAATAACTATAAATGTAATAAGAAGGTGAAAAAATATTTTAAATAAAGAATACTACTACTACTACTACAGCTAACCTCGATCTACGGACGCTGGTAATGTGGAATTTGGTAAAAATTACTCTTTTTCGATCCCCCAAGTATGGGGGCTACGAAACACGTTCAGTTTTGTGACCGTTTTTGACCGTTTCTGTGTTATCCCGTGCAATTCCAAACTGATTTAATCACTTTACTTATGGAATTAATTTTTTAATCTTCTTTTATTGTTAAAAAACAATACAAATACAATATTTGGTTTACAAAATAATACTTTACGTTTAGTTGTTGCTTCTATCAAGCGTTTGCCTCTCACTCTCACTTCACTCAAAACGAGGAAACAACTTTGCCATACAACGCACAGAAATCACCATCAAGTTCTTTCAGTTACACAGAGAGGTTATGTGATGGTATCTATGAATATTTTCTAGATATATGTAGGTATGTAATGTATGTGAGTGTGTGCGTGTGTATGTTTGTGCGAGATTCGATAGAATTCGATAGATCAAGAGGTTAGTGTGTAAATTTTGGAGTAGAGTTGTTAAGTATAATTGAAAAGCGTTTTTTCTTGAATGCCTGACTAGAGCTAGATCCTTTATCAACTATATAATGCATTTCGTACTGATCGGTAAGCGTTTCACGGAGTGCAACCGCGTGCTTTAGGCAAAAGCATTTGCAACTTTGGCTGGGTGCAATTTCCATTTCCATTTGGTTTTGGCTACAAAAATACGTTTTCCACGCGCTGCGTTGAAGCCCAAAAACTGGACTCGGAGTGCGTGCTTGTGCGCGTGGGGAGTAGGTGTATATATATATATATGTATGTATATGCATGTATATAGGTAGAAATATAATTTGGTTAATCTGATTCTAAGCCACTTTAAAGCGCCGCCTCAGCAACAGTTCACCAGCGATTCGTATAGAACTGATTGATGCCCAGCACATGCTTCTCCTCATGGTACTTTTGCAGGATATGTGTTATGACCGAGGTGGTGTCGTTATCGCCACGCCACACGCGTATCGCATGCTCGTTCTCCAGAATGGCCAGGAAAGCCAAAAAAGTCTTTGGATTGCTCAAAGTCATTTGCACCTGTGGCATTTCGAGTATAACTTTCAGTATGGGTGAATCCGGAGCCAGACCCTCACGCAACTCGATGACACTGCCCGTGCGATTCTCGCACAGCCATTCACAGGCTGAGGCTTTGTTGTTGCCCGTCTTTTTGAGGGCAGCCAAGACGGCAGTCTCCTCAAAACCCATTTCGTTAAGAGATTCAACAATCTCATAAGAGCAGCTGTATTCTCCACAGTTTCATTATTGGTCACAATGGACGAAGGTGAAATGGAGGAGACGCTCTGCTGCATATTCATGGCCGGTGGATCTTGAGAAGCCTCTTCGTTTTGGTTTTGTATTAACCACTCCAGAGTGGTGGAATAAATGCCATTGTTGGTTTTGAGGGCAAATGCAGCGTCCACCAGACACTGAAGTGTGTCGGCCTGATGATTACGCCGATTAATCAGCCGCTGCTTTAGCATGGCTATCAAACGAGGAGCATACGGTCCTGCACCAATCACAGCCGCCGAAGCCTGGGCCAGCGAAATCAAAACCTTTCGAACATCGTATTGGATATTCGACTGCTGAAAGATCTCGTTGATATCTATGGTGGGCAGCGAACTGAGATTTGTAACCACATAACGTGTGGCAGTATCCACCAGCTGCTCATTGGGTCCGGGCACCTCTCGTGTGCGTGACACTGTCTATGGCAAAGTATTCCTTCGCGGGGATAAAATAAAGGTCTCATTATGACGCACCTGCAGCTGAGCCAAAGTTTCCGCTTCGTTTAGCTCGCCGCCATAAAACTAAGGTAGATTTATGACCTGAACTCTTGAATGTCTTTGAATGTGAATGTGGTTGAATGTTTTTAGGTTTTAATTAGCAGAAATTTGATTTAGGTTTTAGTTTTTATCTTTCTTTTGTATGTATCATTTGGATCAGGTATTTTCGCATTTAACTTGTACTAGATTTACTTGACGTTTTTCACAGTGTATGTCTCTGACCCTTTACCCATCTGAGGAAATGCAACTGTTGAACTGGCACCAAGTGGCATGCGTTTCTAATTTCCTGACCAGTTGGGGTCTGTTTCCCTCTCTCTCAGGTCGTTGTGGCTGGTCCTGGCAATTGGAAATTGCAGCTCACACAATTTATAAAACAATTTTGGTAGGCTTAACAGTTTTTAATGCGTATTTTGTGTTTTGGATTTTCGACGAAGAGAAGCTAGTGGCTGTATTGCTGGTTTACATTTCGATTAATTGAATTTGCAATGGCATAGCCAGTTGACAACCTGACAAGGTGATGGGGGGGTATGAAGAAGGAGTTGATGATGATCTATTGGTGGTTTGGATGGCACAAATGTTGCCAAATTTCTGTCTTAAAGGGGCTGCCAAAAACGCTCTACTAAACCGGAAATAATGTAAAGATAATTTGATTGGGATACAATTTAACTTTTCTAAACTGCCGATTATCTCATAATTATAATTTTGTATAAAGTTAAGAAATACGGAAGTAATGAAAGGCAACAACCAAAGACAAACCAAAATGTTGAAACTTAAGGTTGATTTTGGGCTGTATTGTGTTTCTGATTGATTCTAAACTTGAAATTAATCTATTCAGCAGTTTGGAGCATAAATATGCATACCTGGACACATATTCGGCCTATTCCAAGGCTCTGGTATCATTACTCGGCACCATATGCCTCCTGTTTGGTGGCGGCGCCCGTCTCATGAATTTCACCAGCCTGCATTTGGATCAACTCGCTCAGTTCGCCATCGCTCTACAACTCAACAAAAAATATGTGTTATAATGTTTGGCCTTTGATCCGTTCACTTTCACTCACCAATAAGGTAAACTCATCGTAACCATTTTTTTGCTTCTGCAGTTGCATTTGATTGAGAGCTTCCTTGCAATAATCTTCGTAGGCATGACTGATCTGATCTTCTTGACCAAACATTTCTTCCACTTTTTGTATCAACTCCGGTGACTTGGTACTGAGAGCCTTCAAATCAGACAACGATGACATGTTCAAGCTGCACAACAGATTAAATTTTTCCTCCATGAGGGTTTTGTGCTCGGTGTACATCTCACTGCAGACTTTGCGCAAGCGTTCATTTTCCGCCTTCTGGAAGGGCACATTGAGGTAAGTAAGTTAAGGTAAGGTAAGTACGGATACCCTTTTTTTACCAATTCACTTAGGGAAAGCTGCACAAAGGACTCAAGCATGGCCAGGGAAGAGGCAGAGCCCACGCTAACGCCAACTTTGCTACTCCCAGCACCAGCACCTGAGGAATTTTTAACCTTGGGAGCAGACTGAGGATCTGCTACCATCATCTGGTCGTCCACATCACTGGCATTATCGGCATTTGACATTTTTGTAACTATTTGACAAAATATTTAGTTAGACAAGGCTTTGCAATTATTGGCAAGATTATTCAATGTAAGCGTTACACTCAGTGTGACCGAAGGTGGCTAGTGGCAAAATGCTCAAATAATGCAGGCAGTTTAGATGGAAGTGGACAAATGTTGCCAATTCAGCTAATTTTCCTCAACTGATATAACTCTTTGATTAAATCCGGAAACTATTTTGCAGAACCAATTCTAGAAATTATGCTATTTTAAATGAATCTTTCTCCATTTTTAGCATATATCTCAGTCGTTATCTGCTGAGAGGGAAAAGAGCTAAACTGGCAGCACTAGTGGTGACTGTCAAGATTGGCTACTCGTTAGCTTTCTGAGGAGATCGCTTCAGCTTGACAACAGGCATTTTCTACTAATTTGATTAAATATTTAATGGTCCTTGCAATTGTTGTTCAGTCAATTTGTAGCAAGCGTTTTAATTACTGTGACTGAAGGTGTCAAGCTCCAAAGCACCGCAATTCGTTAACCAACTAGTTGAAGTCTCACTGTGCGCGTGGAACCAATACCAACGTCTGCATCATGTCAAACGACACAGAACACTTACAGGAGTACAAGGATTCGGTGATAACCCAGGCGGAGATACTGATTATCAAACAATTCCCAGACACGATTATCCAGTTAAATGAGCTGCTCGCCTCGCCCATGTTCAATGAGCGCAACTTTGATCAAGTGCTTCAGGATTTGAATATACCAGTGATGGATCAAGAGCCAAAGGACGACGACGACCAGCGTTCAAGCACAGAAATTTTAGTGTCTGGAACACCGGAGCTGGCCTTACCACAGGGCTTGGTGCCCCGCAACAAGCCGCTCTGTGAAATGATCCAGGTGGTTAAGCCCATCCTACGCAAACTGGTCGAGGACTTCAATCTGCTGAAGATGTGGATTTCCTTTATATTACCCAAAGTCGAGGAGGGCAACAATTACAACAATGGCCTTTTGAAGTTTGTGCAGGCCGCGTTCCAAACTGTGGAATCGCAGGCGGCTGCCAATTTTGGAAAAATTTCATGGTATTTGCGGTCACGCGCCAGAGTCGTTTCCAAGGCGGCCAAATATCCGCAAATTGACGACTACCGCCGTGCGATCATTGAGCTGGACGAGAGGGAGTATCTCAACCTAGGGCTGGTGGTCAGCGATGTGCGCAATAGTTACTCATCGACACACGACGTCTTCATCAAGAACTTGGATAGACTGAAGAAGCCAAGCTCCTCCAACACCGCCACCAACTATGGATAAATCTCATATTTCTTAACGACTGAAAATGAGAATGTGAACATCCCCCGGAGGAACTTGATAAAGTTTCCAACTTAATTTTTATTTTTGATTTTCGCTTGTTTCGACTAAAGCTGGCAAGACATCTACATCTTAAAGTAGGGCAATTATCCTTACAACTTCCTACACAAAACTTAACCATAACAAATAAAGAATGCGGATGGTATAGATGATTCCAACTAAACCATGTTGAATGTTTCTGTTTTCGGTGGGGGATTAGGAGGAATTTTTAAGATCTAAAACTGACTTGATCTAGGTAAGGATTTCGCCTAAATATATGTAGCTCTAACTCTAATAGTCTCTATATAAATATTTTTACTATTCAAAAGTAAATGTATAAATGGCAATACAGCCCCAAAGGGCCAATAGCTGGTGAACGGGCCGGATGTGTAAAAGCTATTTTCTCTCTTAAAAAACTCTTATGAGATGGTCAGAGGCGGGATCGAACCCACGCCTCCCGCACTGATGGTCAGCAAACTAACCGCTGGGCCACACCCGGCCCGGGTGATCCAGAATTAAACCATCCGAATGGACCGAACGTTTGAATGAAATTAGCTTTAAAAAGTAAGTCTCAGAGATAGTTCTTTCAGCCCACTATAAAGATTCCGCCATCCAATTTAATTTTTTGTGTTTTATTTGTAAATTAAAAACAAAACTTGTATCACGCTGTATTGTATATTCCTTCTCTCAACTGTTGAGAAATTTTAATTTGATTATTTCATAGATTTATTGTTTATTTTAAGAGAGTTGCTTTGCGTTGCTGATTGTTCTAAAATTTGAGCTCTTCGAACATTTTGCTGTGGAAGAAACCAAGAATTAAAATTTTGCATCAGCTGTGAGCCTTTTGACATACCTGGCCTGTTTCAAAGATTTGCGCTCTGCATCCGATGCTTCCTGATTGGTAATGAATTTTACATTCTCATGAATTTCAGTTGCCTGCTTCATATTTGAATACAACTCTGATTTATCCTGAACATTTGGTTGCTTCACCAAAGCGAACACTTTCATCAATGTATAGCATATTGTATCTGACTTGGAACCGAGATTCCTTAAATAGGAGACCAGATCAGGGTTGTCAGCCAAAGCCAACAGATTAAGGATTTTATCCATGAGGAATTTGTACTTGGTTTACTCAGACTCCTGGAAAATTAGATGAAAGCAGTCACTTGCTTGTTTTTATACACGTGAAAAGTGTATTATAATTTTGCCCAGAAGTTTGCAACGCATAGAAGGAATCATCTCCGACCACATAAAGTATATATATTCTTGATCAGCATGACGAGCTGAGTCGATTTAGCTTTGTCCGTCCGTCTGTCCGTCTGTCTGTTTCTACGCGAACTAGTCCCTCAGTTTTGGAGCTATCGAGCTGAAACTTTGCACAGAGTCTTCTTTTTACTGCACGCTGCTAATATGTCGGAACCGACCGGATCGGATGACTACTTCTTGTAGCTGCCATACAAATGTTCGTTCGAAAAATGGGTTTTAGTGAGAAAAACTGGTTTGTTCTCAATATTATCGCTCTCAAACGCAGTCATGGGTAATATTGAATGTTTTTAAGCTGATTTGGCGAAGTTTGGTCGAAGTCGCTAACCGTTGTGACAAGCTATTTCAAGTGTTTTAAAACTTCGGTACAGACGAAGTTAGCTTTGCCTTTCTCGTTTCTCTTGCCAAGATGTTCTCCCTACGTGCCTCAAGAAAGGCAAACAGTTCGTATCCACTTTCCAATTTAGTTAGTGAAAGCTTTTTAGAGGAATTAAGCATGGCCGGGGAAGAGCCCACGCTGACGTTCCTGCCAGCACCTGCATGACACTCTCAGCCGGTCATTCAAGGCAGTGGCGATGTAATCAATAGACTTCCAGAGAATAAAGATTCTCTCTACGTAAAGACGTACAAACCCATCAATTCTGTTTGCGAGTCTACAGACATTTTTGTTCAGTTATTAAATTAAATATTTCAATGGCACGTGGCACTCGTTACTCGTTGTAAGCGTTACAGTTAGTGTGACCGAAATTGGCAATCGTCGAAATACGTGTTCGTGATGGGAAAGTATCACGGCATTTTCGATTCTTGTGAATAGTTTCTTCTTTTCAGTGTTTAAAAACTACAATAAGTTTAATTTCGTCTGCTTCTGCTGAATCACCAGCAAAAAAGATTCGCCTCATCATATTTGATTTTTATTTTGCTTCTGTTCAGTGGCCTAAATCGAGGTAGCAGCATATGTTCGCTTTCAGAAATCGACGGCAGTAAAAGCGCTACAGAAGACTTTCACATCTCTTTCCTGCCTTTGCATTTTGCTTTTTTCCCGGCGATTGTTTTCTCAAAGCACAAAAACAAAATATTTACCGTTACTAGGCTGAAAAAAAGCAAATATTGTTGTTGCAGTTGCAGTAAAATTTGAGGGTCTGGTTAATTCCAAGAAGATATCGTGGATTCAGCACTGCCGTGACTTGCAGAAGCAAACACATGCTGCTGCTTCAACTTACGCCATTGAACAAAATCAACAGCAAAGTCAAAATCAAATTCAAAAAGCGACGTCGGCTGCTGCTGCTTTCACTTTTTTCATTAGCCGATTTTTATACCATTGGTTAGTTTTAGTTTTAGCTAGGTTAGTCAATGTGATGTACTCGAAGCAATACTTAAAATAAAGTCCAACGCTGTGGGTCTTGACAACATAAATCCCAAACTCCCCAAAATTGTATTACCCCAGATATTACCACATATATATAACCTGTATTTTTAACTTGGCATTTACCCACTCAACTTTCCCAGATATGTGGAAAATTACATAATTAGTTCCGGTTCCTAAATCAAAGGATGATTTCCGTCCAATAACAATAGTACCTTTTTTATCCAAGGCTTTTGAGCAGCTTATGGCTGCACAAATAAAAAAGTTCCTCTCCACAAAAAATTTGCTGAATTAAAAAAATCTGGTTTTCGCAATGGAAGGAGCAGTAGAACAGCTATACTTAAAATAACAGAAGATATCGAAAAAAAAAAAAAAAGGGGGGGGGTCACTTCACCTACTCTTCTTAACTTTAGCAACGCTTTTGACACCGTGAATCATGACATCCTCTGCACAAAATTATCTGAATACAATTTTTCTGATGCATCCTTCTAATCTGATCTTCCTTGTGTACATATTGTCCAATAGTGAAGTCCACACGTAGACAATGTCCAAATGTATGTTAGTAGTCCGTTAAGTCCAATTATTGAGTGTATAAATGTGTGCAATAGCGTGCTTCAAATGTATAAACAAATGGGCGAAAGAAAATGGACTTATTTGCTCATAACTTGAGAACCGCTCATCCGATCTTTATCATTTCTTCGGCAAATCGATACGTATTGCTAATGACAAACTATTTTTTAAAAGGTACGAATCCTCTATCTACTAAACTGTGGGAGATATGACTTTTTTCAAATTTTCGGGGGCGGGAGGGGGGGGCGTGGCAAAAATTTAAAATAAACTTGATCTGCCTGCAAGTATAAGAAGCATATGTCCCATACATGACAAACCTCTATCTCTTACCATCTCTGAGATCTGTTTGTTCATACGAACGGACGGACAGACAGACGGCTAAATCGACTCGGCTATTGATGCTGATCAAGAATATATATACTTTATAGGGTCGGAAATGATTCCTTCTCCCTGTTACATACATTTGCACACTTCATGATCCCCTTTTACCCATTTTTAATGGGTACAGGGTATAAAAACACGTGTAGTCACCTGCTTTCATCTAATTTTCCAGGAGTCTGAGTAAACCAAGTACAAATTCCTCATGGATGAAATCCTTAATCTGTTGGCTTTAGCTGACAACCCTGATCTGGTCTCCTATTTAAGGAATCTCGGTTCCAAGTCAGATACAATATGCTATACATTGATGAAAGTGTTCGCTTTGGTGAAGCAACCAAATGTTCAGGATAATTCAGAGTTGTCTTCAAATATGAAGTCGGCCTAGAAGCAGGCAACTGTAATTTATGAGAATGTAAAATTCATTACCAACCAGGAAGCATCGGATGCAGAGCACAAATCTTTGAAACAGGCCAGGTATGTCAAAAGGCTCACAGCTGATGTAAAATTTTAATTCTTGGTTTCTTCCACAGCAAAATGTTCGAAGAGCTCAAATTTTAGAACAATCAGCAGCGCAAAGCAACCCAAAAAAGTGACCAACAGGATCTTTAAGCTCTCTTAAAATAAACTATAAATCTATGAAATAATCAAATTAAAATTTCTCAACAGTTGAGAGAAGGAATATACAATACAGCGTGATACAAGTTTTGTTTTTAATTTACAAATAAAACACAAAAAATTAAATTGGATGGCGGAATCTTTATAGTGGGCTGAAAGAACTATCTCTGAGACTTACTTTTTAAAGCTAATTTCATTCAAACGTTCGGTCCATTCGGATGGTTTAATTCTGGATCACCCGGGCCGGGTGTGGCCCAGCGGTTAGTTTGCTGGCCAGCTGTGAGGAAGGCGTGGGTTCAATACCGCTTCTGACCATTTAATAAAACAGTTTTTTTCTTTAGAAAATAGCTTTTACACATCCTGTCACCTTAACAAGTTATTGGCGCTAGCTGTAAAATAACTAGCCATGAAAAAGCCTCTCAAACTTTGCTGTTCGGATTCGGCATTAAACTGTGGGTCACATTCTCTTGTGCGAAAAATTATAAGTACACACGCCAAGTGATTGAGTTTTTTTGGCCCCTTTGGGGCTGTATAGCCATTTTTATACACTTGAAAAGTGTATTATAATTTTGCCCAGAAGTTTGCAACGCATAGAAGGAATCATCTCCGACCACATAAAGTTTATATATTCTTGATCAGCATGACGAGCTGAGTCGATTAAGCTTTGTCCGTCCGTCTGTCCGAGCTATCGAGCTGAAACTTTGCACAGAGTCTTCTTTTTACTGCACGCTGCTAATATGTCGGAACCGACCGGATCGGATGACTACTTCTTGTAGCTGCCATACAAATGTTCGTTCGGAAAATGGGTGTTAGTAAGAAAAACTGTTTTGTTCTCAATATTTCTGCTCTCAAACACGGTCATGGGTAATATGTAATGTTTTTAAGCTGATCTGCGAAGTTTGATCGAAGTCGCTAACCGTTAAAACAAGCTATTTCAAGTGTATCAAAACTTCGGTACAGACGAAGTTAGCTTTGCCTTTCTCGTTACATTTACTTTTGAATAGTAAAAATATTTATTTAGAGACTATTAGAGATAGAGCTAGATCAAGTTGGTTTTAGATCTTAAAAATTCCTCCTAATCCCCCACCGAAAACAGACACATTTAACATGGTTTAGTTGGAATCATCTATACCATCCGCATTCTTTATTTGTTATGGTTAAGTTTTGTGTAGGAAGTTGTAAGGATAATTGCCCTACTTTAAGATGTAGATGTCTTGCCAGCTTTAGTCGAAACAAGCGAAAATCATAAATGAAAATTAAGTTGGAAATTTTAAACAAGTTCCTCCGGGGGATGTTCATATTCTCATTTTCAGTCGTTAAGAAATATCAAATTTATCCATAGTTGGTGGCGGTGTTGGAGGAGCTTGGCTTCTTCAGTCTATCCAAGTTCTTGATGAAGACGTCGTGTGTCGATGAGTAACTATTGCGCACATCGCTGACCACTAGCCCTAGGTTGAGATACTCGCTCTCGTCCAGCTCAATGATCGCACGGCGGTAGTCGTCAATTTGCGGATATTTGGCCGCCTTGGAAACGACTCTGGCGCGTGACCGCAAATACCATGAAATTTTTCCAAAATTGGCAGCCGCCTGCGATTCCACAGTTTGGAACGCGGCCTGCACAAACTTCAAAAGGCCATTGTTGTAATTGTTGCCCTCCTCGACTTTGGGTAATATAAAGGAAATCCACATCTTTAGCAGATTGAAGTCCTCGACCAGTTTGCGTAGGATGGGCTTAACCACCTTGATCATTTCACAGAGCGGCTTGTTGCGGGGCACCAAGCCCTGTGGTAAGGCCAGCTCCGGTGTTCCAGGCACTAAAATTTCTGTGTCGTCGTCGTCGTCCTTCGGCTCTTGATCCATCACTGGTATATTCAAATCCTGAAGCACTTCATCAAAGTTGCGCTCATTGAACATGGGCGAGGCGAGCAGCTCATTTAACTGGATAATCGTGTCTGGGAATTGTTTGATAATCAGTATCTCCGCCTGGGTTATCACCGAATCCTTGTACTCCTGTAAGTGTTCTGTGTCGTTTGACATGATGCAGACGTTGGTATTGGTTCCACCCGCACAGTGAGACTTCAACTAGTTGGTTAACGAATTGCGGTGCTTTGGAGCTTGACACCTTCAGTCACAGTAATTAAAACGCTTGCTACAAATTGACTGGACAACTATTGTAAGGACCATTAAATATTACATCAAATTAGTAGAAAATGCCTGTTGTCAAGCTGAAGCTATCTCCTCAGAAAGCTAACGAGTAGCCAATCTTGACAGTCACCACTAGTGCTGCCAGTTTAGCTCTTTTTCTCAGCAGATAACGACTGAGATATATGCTAAAAATGGAGAAAGATTCATTTAAAATAGCTGAATTTCTAGAATTGGTTCTGCAAAATAGTTTCCGGATTTAATCAAAGAGTTATATCAGTTGAGGAAAATTAGCTGAATTGGCAACATTTGTCCACTTCCATCTAAACTGCCTGCATTATTTGAGCATTTTGCCACTAGCCACCTTCGGTCACACTGAGTGTAACGCTTACATTGAATAATCTTGACAATAATTGCAAAGCCTTGTCTAACTAAATATTTTGTCAAATAGTTACAAAAATGTCAAATGCCGATAATGCCAGTGATGTGGACGACCAGATGATGGTAGCAGATCCTCAGTCTGCTCCCAAGATTAAAAATTCCTCAGGTGCTGGTGCTGGGAGTAGCCAAGTTGGCGTTAGCGTGGGCTCTGCCTCTTCCCTGGCCATGCTTGAGTCCTTTGTGCAGCTTTCCCTAAGTGAATTGGTAAGTGTATCCATACAGTTTCTCGCGTTCTTTAGCCAGAGAAAAATCCGTACCTCAATGTGCCCTTCCAGAAGGCGGAAAATGAACGCTTGCGCAAAGTCTGCAGTGAGATGTACACCGAGCACAAAACCCTCATGGAGGAAAAATTTAATCTGTTGTGCGGCTTGAACATGTCATCGTTGTCTGATAACCATGACCTGGTCTCCAATTTGAAGGCTCTCTGTACCAAGTCACCGGAGTTGATACAAAAAGTGGAAGAAATGTTTGGTCAAGAAGATCAGATCAGTCATGCCTACGAAGATTATTGCAAGGAAGCTCTCAATCAAATGCAACTGCAGAAGCAAAAAAATGGTTACGATGAGTTTACCTTATTGGTGAGTGAAAGTGAACGGATCAAAGGCCAAACATTATAACACATATTTTTTGTTGAGTTGTAGAGCGATGGCGAACTGAGCGAGTTGATCCAAATGCAGGCTGGTGAAATTCATGAGACGGGCGCCGCCACCATGCATTTGGCCTTAGAAATAAAAGCCAAACAGGAGGCATATGTTGCCGAGTACAAATCAATTGGAAATGATACCAGAGTCTTGGAACAGGCCGAATATGTGTCCAGGTATGCATATTTATGCTCCAAACTGATAAAGAGATTACTCTAATTGTTTATTTCACAGCGAAATGATCCAAGAAATTAAATTTGAGGTCAATCAGCAGCGCAGGGCTTCAAATAAACGACCCTAAATTCGTATAAAATTGTTATTGATTTCTGATACATTTTCAAACATTCAAAGTGTCGATGTGACCACATGAAACTATCGTTTTGAAGTTTAAATGAAATAAAAATATAATTATGATTTAACTTTAGATAAACTGAAATCAAAGGTTGTAAACTAATTTTAAGTTTTTGAGAATTGAACAATCAAATATATTTTACTTAATATTCGATACTGATGGGATCCTTGTCATTGTCATTCTAACTAAACCTTTAAACAATCGCAAATAACTTAGCTTAAATATTTACATAAGCAGCCCGTGGTGACATCTTGTTAGCCTTATCGTTTAGTTTGCAACTTGGACTTTCCTATTCAAGTCTGGCAATTGGATGAACCATTCAATAACAGATTTCCCAATTGCCATGCCAATCCTCTGGCAACTCATCAAATATGCCGCACACAAAACCTGCTATAAAGTTATAATTTTTGATTGCAATAAACTCTCAACCGTTCGTACCCACATGTGCTCTCCTCACATGTGTTTTTGTTTGTGGCTGGCAATTTCGAAGGAAAATTCCATTTGGCTGACTTTCCCACCTGCTGATCCGAAGTGGTAGTAAATCTGATTTGAAATTCTCTGCAGTTGTCAGGACAACGTCACTTAATTAGCAGGAAATAAGCAAGAGCCAAAAATCGAAATTTTCGGTGGCAACCATAAAAGATTGATTAATATCCAACTGGAATGTAGAATTGAGCTTGAGTTGCATTAGAATGCAGCTCACTTGGGGCTGGATTCTATTAACACTCCACTAACATGCCCCTTCTGAGGCTTGTTGCTGTCGTTCCGCATATTCCTTCTTTTTTTTTGCTGCTGTCTCCTTGCGAGGGTATGTAACACATGTCGCCACTTAATGCGTTGAGTGCATGCACAATGAGGCAGCATAGCTACGCAGGGAGGACGGGAGTAGAAGCAGCTAGAAATGTGACAACAATGCGCCAGCTGACGCCGAAAGCCAAAATGCAAAATGGAGACGACTAAGTTGTCAAGTTGCTACGAGTATGTTTGTACATTGTACATCTATGTATATAAAAAGCTGAGCCAGCAAAATATTTTCCAAATGAGATGACAATTTGGAATTCATCGATTAAACTAAACAGTGTTCACTAAAGGATTCGTCTACACAGGTCGACGGTCAGGATATTAGACGGAGAATAGCAAATAACAAACAAAAAAGGCAGCAAGACTTTCCAGAATCTAACCTTTTAAACCCAGTTTAAGCTGGAACCGAAACCCTTTTAAAATATTGTCTAAAAATTGAACCGAATGCTTTTTCTAAAACAGCTTTAAGGTGCATTGCTTGGAGATCTAATCGAAAGAACATCCATATAAAGCAGGGATGCAAACCGGCTCTAAACCAAACCGCTAATTTATGATCTTAAACCGAACCGAACAAAAAAACAAACATAGATTAAAACAGTATTTTATACGTTATTAATACAAAAACTCTTCATTCCAGAAATAAGCAGTCAACACTCAAATTATATTCATTCATGACAAAATTGTAACGACTAGTTATTGAGACATTTTCAATCCCGAACATTTGCGATTCCCTGTGTTAAAACATCTGCTGGGTCCGAAAATTAAAATGGAAATATTTTTAAGGTTTTGTGATTGGCAGGAAAGGTCATTTTCGAAAATGTGTATATCTTAAGTTTTGTTTTGTTGATTTTAAACTGGACAAATATTCTTGAAAGGTAATTAAACACCAATTTATTCTTCATAACCACTTTTAAATCCAATGGTTGACTTCGCGGCTTATAATTACTTTATACTTATGCATATCTCTAGCTTTGCTTAAAATTTATGTTTTTGGAAAATGGCAATTTTCATCAAAAATAATCTCTATAAATATAAAAGTGAGTGTCCTGATTCACTGACTGACTGATTGGCAATCATCGCACAGCCTAAACGGTAAGAGATAGAAAGCTGAAATTTGGACAGGAGTTTCTGTTAGTGGTGAAAGTGCGTACTAAGACGGGGTTTTGGAAAATTCCACCCGGAAAAGTCGGAAAAGCGTCGGAAAAGTTTGTATTCGTCCGATTGACTTGAAACTTGGTTTGTATGCATAGTACGCGAAATACTTCGATACGTCTTTTCCCGATTTTGGAAAATCCGACCACGAGGAAAATGCCCGGAAAATTCTGCATGAAAAAAACTATTTTTCATCCGATTGGCTTCAAACTCGGTTTGTAAGGATAGAATACGAAATAGTTTGAAATGTGACGTTCCGTTGTTGGAAAATTTGACCCAACGGTCGGAAAATTCCCGAAAAATTTCTGCATGGAAAAAAACAATTTTTCATCTGATTGGCTTGAAACTCGGTTTTGCTCTGACAGACTTCGAAATAAATTGAAATGTGATTTTTTGATGTTGGAAAATTTGACCTGACGGTCGGAAAATTGCGGGAAAATTCTAACTATTTTTCATCCGATTGGCTTGAAACTCGGTTTGTAATGAAAGAATACAAAATAATTAAAAATGTGATTTTTCAATGTCGGAAAATCTAGCCCAGGATTTTAACGTCTGGAAAATTCTACGTGCAAAATAACTATTTTTCATCCGATTGACTTGAAACTCGGTTTGTAAGGTCAAAATGAGAATTCATTTGTGTTTTCATTTTCCGATGTTGGAAATTTCGCCGGGATACCCTCTAGGAAGTGAATGGGATGTGGGTGGGATTTGAGTGGGATGTGGGTGGGATGTGGATGGGATGTGGGCGGGAAAGTGGGTGGGGTGTGGGTGGGATGTGGAAGGGATTCGGAAGGGATGTGGACGGGAAGTGAGTGGGAACTGGGGGAAGGAGGTGGATGGGAATTGGGTGTAGAGTGGGTGGGAGTTGGAGGGAAAACCCATCAGCAAAGTTCGATTTCTGGGTTCTACTTCGTATTATTATATACAATATTGTTTGGGTTTATACTGTTGAAGAGCGCAGCGAAGCGCGTCATATAATACCAATTAAATTCAAAATAAAAAAATAAAAATAAAAAAATTTAAAATTATTAAAATTCTATATAAACATACCAAAATTCATTAAATTAATATACAAAACAAAACCAACTCATCATATTAAATATATATATTTTTATAAATATTCAATTTAAATATATAATTCCGTAAAAAAGATTTAAAATAATATTTAAAATTTATTATTTATTTAAAACCATTAATAAAATGTTTAAAAATTGTGATTAATAAACGATTATTTCAATTATTTCATAAAAAATTTTAAACATTTTTTTGATTTCAAATCATGAAAATTACACTAGTTTACAGCCAAAAAGACCCATTTCTACTGAAATTTTTTTTGGTGTAGTTTGGAATGGTGATCTCAAAAATCGATTTCGAAAATTTTTTCATGGCTCCGTTTTTGAAATATGAATTTTTTTCACTTTTTCGGTAGGTGGTCTTACATTTTAAGTCATATCTGACTTCATAATTTTCAGATAGAGTCAAGCAAGATATGAATCGAAAGGCAATTGAACTGCCAGTAATTGCGTAGAACATTGTTTTTAAATCGGCTTAGTAGTTTGGATACAATACACAAAAAAATCATTCAAAAATTCAATTTTTGCTCAAAAATGCAATAAATTTCATTTTTAAACGCATAGAAAAATATAAAAAAATCCAAAAATTGTTTTTATTTTTTCTACTTAAGAATCGCATTTTTACGAAGAAAATAAGGTATTGGTGAGGAAAATTGTGTCACACGTACCGAAGATGAATCAAATTGAGTAGAAGAACTAACTGTCAAATTTGAGTATTTTGTGTGTTCACAAAAAATAAACTTGTATTTTTCTTCGTCGTTTGGTCACTTTATGAAGTTAGCGAAAAGCCAGAACAAAAATTATAATCAAGAACCGAACAAAAGTCGAAGCAAAGGGAAATTTATTTTTGAATAATCACGAAAATACCACATTTTTTTGCACTAAATTGCTCACAGCTCCTGTGTTTGTTCATAGATTTTGATAATCGTTATCTGGTTTTCTTCGTAGGCGTGCGATTCTTTAGTAGAAAAAATAAAAATAGTTTTTTTGGATTTTTTTATATTTTTTCTATGCGTTTAAAAATGAAATTTCTTGCATTTTTGAGCAAAAAATTGAATTATTTGAAATTTTTTTGTGTATTGTATCCAAACTACTAAGCCGATTTAAAAACAATGTTCTACGCAATTACTGGCAGTTCAATTGCCTTTCGATTCATATCTTGCTTGACTCTATCTGAAAATTATGAAGTCAGATATGACTTAAAATGTAAGACCACCTACCGAAAAAGTGAAAAAATTCATATTTCAAAAACGGAGCCATGAAAAAATTTTTGAAATTGATTTTTGAGATCACCATTCCAAACTACACTACAAAAATATTTCAGTTGAAATGGGTCATTTATTTTTTTATTTTTGTAAACTAGTTATTTTTTTTATTAATAATTTTTTTTTTTTTTTTTTTTTTAATTAACCGGTTACGGATGACTATAGTTCTTATAGCTGCCATAGAAAGTTTTGGTCGAAGAGTGGGTTTTATTTAAAGAAATTGTTTGTTTTAATGCTGGCGTTCTTAAACTCTGATGTATTAAAAAATTTGCAAGGGTATAAAAACTTCGGCAAAGACGAAGTAAGCTTGGTCTTCTCGTTTTTTTATTTTTGCAGTTTTCCAGTTAAATGTGCGTTAGCAGGATATTAAATTTTGTATTCGTATTGTTACCTCGTGGTCTAAATTTATTCTGCAAAATAAAATTTTTACCCAATGGAATTTATTTCATTCGTAAACCAGCCTTAGGAATAAAGGCAGCCGCAAGTCTAAATTTCTTTCTAAAATCATGGCCTTAAATCTCTTTGGTCTGCGGCCAAAATTCATTTTGCAAAATGAAGTTAGGCTACCATACAAAATTGACAGAGGCCCTAATTCACGCGGTCTAATTTCACAGAGCTGCTTATATTTACATTATTAACAGTGATTTGGTCAGACTCTCATGCAAGTGATTGATAGTCGTATGCGCTAAGATGCAGCCGTTCGTGTTTTTAGTCCTCAGTCTTAGTTCCGAGTTGATTCAATTGAAATACTTACTATTGAAATTTTTACAAATTTGTGTTTGTAATTTTACGTATTTTTCTTGTATAAATTAAAATACTTAACTGCCACAGAAATTGTAAAGATTTCCAAGTTGTTGATTAAAAGTTCCGATATATTTCAATTTAAGTTAAATATTTTCACCTTCAACCAAATTTCAATATCAATTTACAACGCTGCACTGTGGGCAGATTTTCTCATTTTTTGGCACAAAACTCTAGCATTTTAAGACACCAACCTAAAGCTAGAAGCTGAGAATTTTCGACGAAATGATCTTAAAAGATTGAACTTAACGCTACATAATTTTTAAAGCAATAAAAAAATTTATACGATATAGAGGATCAAATCAAAGTCGAAAAAATTTAATTTTTCGTTTTTTAATTATAGAAAACACAAGTACTGGATTTGCCCAATTCCTGTAGAAGTATATATAAGTACCAGATAACTAAAAATTAATAGTTCATTATTTTTTTTTTTTTTTAAAAATATTTTTTTTTTTTATTTGCCTGTATCCAGCACTGCGGAAAATTCCTTCCAGGAATTTGGTGATTTTTTTCTCGTGTGTGCTGGAACATAACTAAAAAGTGTGACCACGCAACGAAAGGGTGGAAGGTCACTCTGATCAAATAAGCTGTTAAGCACTGTTAACTATTTGAATTTAAATAAATTTTAAAAAAATGAATAGTATTTTCTGGAGGAAGCATGCTGCTTGGAGTATGTGCTACATACTTTATACTAGGGGATGATAAACCGATGGCATGACACTTTGCTGTGTGTCCCGGATGGCACAAAACATCACTGCAGTATGCTGTGAGCTGCATTACTTTATAATGCAATCTTCTCCAAAGTAGTATGACCTCTTGGTTGTACGCCAATCAAATGAAGGTCTCATCGCCGGATACAAGATTGCCTAAAAACATCCGCATTTATATTAAGGATTTTGTCAACTCAATGGCCAGATCAGTACGGATAACGTGGCTAAATACCTTGGCGTGTCTCTTAACCGACGCGACGCGAAGCTTGACTAGGAACGTCCATGTAACTCGGGCAGTGGCTACTGTTGCAGCTCCATGGGCTTCTTAAGCCTCGAAGCGGTGGATCTGGGCGATTCCCGTTACGGGGTACGCATGATCCACTGCCCTCAAGAAACTACAGGCATCTATGTGGGGTCCCTGGTATGTGATGCATACAACTACTTAAAGCGGCGTGGACGCTTCGCCAATTGCGCCCAAATTAATATGCACACAAAGGTATGCAGGTATACAGGACCAAGGTGCACCACTCCAATAGATTTGCCTATGATCTGGCGACACACAGATGAAGGCGTCTTAACGGACGACATCTCTCCGACCTTGTGTCATGGAAAGCATCCGTCTGGCGGCCTCTGTCATTGGCGCCAGGTGTCCTCTACCAATCTTTGCACGCTGATGGTTCCCCAGCCAGATGACAGCTTATAACAAACAAAATATAAAAGACATTCCCCCCAAAATTTTCGCTCATCACATCCAAAATAATAGTTGGCTATATATTCCTGCGCTGTGTATCGGCTGTTCTCTCCATCCACACAAGCTATCGATATGCCAACTATCGATAAGAAAACTGTGGATTACGTTCTTGTTGCTGGATACACAAAAAAAAAAAAAAAAATAAAAATTCCTACCACAGTTTTATATGAAGTTTGACAGGAATTTTTAGTTCGTGGATAGGTCTAAACTTTAATGCCTAGTTTTTTTTTTTGGTGGTGGGCTCCCCCCCCTCAAGCCTTGTTCACAAAATTTAAGTCCGAATGCTTGGGGTGGAAAAGATCACAAATGACATTCCGCATTTTCCCCGCCAAAATTAAAGACATTTTTTTCGTCATGAAAAATAATTCAAAACAACTATTTCGCTCTTGTTTTTCTGCCATGTTTTTTATATGTATTTTTTTAAATTATTTAAGCTGAAAGCACTTCAGCTGGTCGGTGCAGGTAGAAGCAGAGTGAAGTTACATGGTGCATTCTCAATGCTGCGTCTGTTGCTCAAGCATAATAAGGCCCACAGCCAATTTACATAGTCTCCACAAATGTGCCGTTATGGGCAACATTGTCTGTTAAATGTAACATTCAACTTTGCACTTCCGTACATGTAAAAAGTTCAAGAGGCGAAGTTGTAACTTCTGCTCTCTCCCAAATTTTTTGTCTGAAACAAAATTCGCAACTTTTGATGTCCGTATGGGGCTTTAGCATGAAAATAGTTTACCTCAGAGTCCATGTGTTTTTTCCGAAGTTGAGAAAAGCATACTTCTAGACTTACTCATTAGAACATTTTACAAATGTAATATAGTTTTAAATGCGATAATGTAAAAATTAAAGCCAAACCGCGTAGCAGCACATCCAGCTATTGTACAGCAATATCCAAAGAAAATAATAAGGTACAATCATAGGCAGATTGGTAGATGTGGGTATAATTAAGTCAACACAAGCAACCAGTAGTAAAGGCAAAACACAATATATAGATTCAATAATTTTAAGGTTAACCCTTTTTTGAATGGAATCTTCTTAATAATTTTTTAAGCTACCAAATTGATTAATTGTCAGTTGGCTGACATTTTCCCAACCAGAGTCAACCCCAGTCAATGCAATTAATAAAGGCGCTTAAAAGAAATGTGTATGTGTATGCGTGTTAATTTCATGTCTACCCCAATCAATGTGGCTGATTGTTCTGTTTGAGCTGCTTCATGTGGTTTCAATTTACTTAATCAATAGCTTTTGTGTTTACGTTTAAATATGAAGATTCGCCTTAATGCAAACAACGGAAGTAGTGAATATTTAAACGGAGCTCTCGTTGTTATTAAGCAAAGTACAACAAACTTTGAGCTGCTTGCCTTGACGCGCGGAATACGATTGAATATGGATTTTAAATTAACAAAATTAATGCAAGTCAGAAAATCGACATATGTTATTAAAAACGGAATCATTCGTTGATGTGCAACAGAGCTGAGGCTCAGAAAATATATAATTACTTAAAAACCTACAAACCAAAGCTAATGTTCTCCCAATAAATGTTGTCAAAACTTAATTTACATTTGCCAAATTGATGACGATTAATGTGACTTACCCGGCCACGCCCATCCACTTAGGAGCTCGCTCGCTCACACAGGTTTTCCTCGAATATGAAAAACTTTGCTTATGCATAAATTTGCGCTCGTTGTGTGGATGCAAAATTGAAATGTTTAAAAGCGCATGAAAATGTTGTTACAACTTTGAAGTCTTTTGCCTGAGCGCTTTTTATGCCGGTGGAAAAGTTTTGCTGTGTGTGTGTGTGTGTGTCAGCGTGCCTATTTGTTGAAAGCATTTCTACAAAAATGTTTAAAGAAACTTTCAAAAAAAAAAAAAGCGTGTTAAAACTCAAAATTGTTTGCTCTTTAGATGTTGCATTTACAAATTAAATGTATTTCCATTTTTCTAGGCCAGACCAAATCCCAAAAAGAATCCACCCACAAAGGCTACACACAAGCGTCCGCTGGCTCCAATCACCTTTTTGGCCTTCTCCTTGAGCTGTAGTGTGTCCAAAGTTGCCACATCAGCATTTCGGACACGATTCGATGGCAAGGAGCCCTGCGCTTCGTCCCATAACTTGTTCCAATCCACATTGACTGCGCCTGCCTGGATGGCCACCTCAACGATCAGAATGGTGCCACCCACGCAAATCGCCACCAATTTGCCCACCTTAAGTAGAACAAAGCCCGTGAGGAATCCACCGGCTGCTCCAACCACAATTTGTGTGTAAGGCGAGCGTTTGCTCAGACTATCCACAGCTGAGGCGGGACTTAGGTTGAATGGCATTCTCTGGTTTTCGAAATCAAATTCCTTCTACGTACTTGGTTTGACCACAGGCAAATCGCTCATTTTTCTGAATTGTTTTTTAATTTTTCACCATCCAGGTTTGTCGACCATAAAAAAATCCCAAAAATTGTGTGCCTTTAATTATGTATTTATAATAATGATGAAGGCAAACTCAAAGGCAATTCTCATACTACACAAGTCTGGCCAGATCTGACCACCAGACCGTGAATTAACATCAAAGTATATTTGGTTTATTTTTAGCCAATTTATGGGCTTTTGTTCAATTAAAAGCAATCATTTAAATTTGTTGAAATATTTTTCACAATTTTTGGGCCAAAATTTAACAAACATCAATGGGGCAAGCAAGAAGGAAGCTTATCAAATCTGTTTGAATTTTATTTACCATTTTCATTTAATTATCCAAGGACACATACGATAAGTTCAAGGTGTTGAGTTCCTTGAGTTTTTAAAATACAAACAAATCTGAGAAAATGTATTTTGGAATTATTTGAAAACACACTGCATAATGGACGCCGAGTTGTAAGCAGACAGAGAAAGACGAATGAGCGAAGACAGACGCCGTAAAAAAAATGGGCAAAACAAAAACCCGTATTGGAGTAACCCTAGTGTAAAGCGCGGACTAAGCAGACAAGAACTCCGCCAAGAAAGTTCCCAGTAAATTGTCTGGAGACGCCGTAGATGATCTTCGCCCCTGCGGTTATAGGCACCATATTGCAGCTCATCGCAATCGAGGTTTATCAAAAATGCAACGGACGTTAAAGAAGCGGATCCAAAAAAAAAAATAAGAAAATGCGCGAATCAAAGCATACTCTTCCAGGCGGCTTTTTTAACGGTTACGTTCAAACCCCTGTGGCTACGCAACCTTCCAAATACTTTTACGCCTAATAATTTTTAATTAAATTTCGGAAAATTAAAATCAAAAGAGAAGAAATAACTGTTGTGCCGAAATGAAAAAATAGTTGTTAGACTCTCGGAGAAATTTACACATGTCTAAATACAAATATAATAATAATAAATAAAATTATCAAAAGTTTAAGAAATTCCAAAAATCTTTGTATTAGCAATGGGGGCATAGTTAAAAACAAACAATTATCTCTACAAAACCCACTTTTCGACCGATAGTTCCTATGACAGCTAGTAAGATATAGTCATCCGATTTGGACAAAAACTTCCTAATCTATGTGAAAGCGTATAGAAATAATAATTGCTGAAGTGGGAGCCGTTAACATTAAAAACGAAAAGTTTTTCTCTCACAAAGACCCAATTTTTCAACCGATAGTTCCTATGGCAGCTATAAGATATTGTCATCCGATTTGGACAAAACTTCCTAATCTATGTGAAAGCGTATAGAATTAATAACCGCTGAAGTGGGAGCCGTTAACATTAAAAACAAAAAGTTTTTCTCACAAAGATCCACTTTTCGACCGATAGTTCCTATGGCAGCGTATAAGATATAGCCATCCAAAAAAAAAAAAAATATTAACGTGGAAAACAAAATACAAAAATTTTTTTTATTTAATTTATAAAAAATAATATAAATATTTCAATACATTAATGTCCAAGAGTAGATTACAATAAGAAAAATAAATATATTTAAAATTTACAAAAATAAAACATAATATTCACATCAGGGGTAAAACAAAGATACACAAAATTTTTTTTTTTTTTATTTAAAAAAAAAAATATAAAACTATTTCAAATTAATAACTCGGCAAGTTTAACGAGTGTCGTGAGCAAGTGGAGGATGTTGTGTAATCCAGTAAATCATCGTGTCAAGGGGTAACTCACTCGCTTACAACATACCAAAAATCTTTGCTAGAAATACGCACCAAGCAAAGAGACTCTGGTTATATTACCGATATATCTAAACTGCAACGACTGGAAAAATGAGTTTAGCGTATTAAGTGATTTTCTATCTCAGTCACATTTGAACGCACGCATTGGAGCTGAACAAGCTACCGTGGAAAGTGAGGAATCGGGTAGTCGCTTTGCAACCTGTAATCGAGAAGCCAAAGACCGAACGCTCGACAGCAAAGGAAGGAATTTAATAAATTTGTGCGAGTTCTGCAACCTCACAGTTTTAAATGGTAGATCAAAAAGTGACGCTGATGGAAGTTTCACATTTGTACGTGGGCAAGCGTGTTCGACAATCGATTATTGTCTTATACAGGGAAAATGGCATGATGCAATTGTTGATTTAGAAGTTAAGCCTGAAATATTTTCTGACCATTTACCAATCGAAGTTTCAGCCTGTTTGAAAAATGAGTCCCAGTCTAGTACCCCGCAACTGCTTCCCAAGCTTCGTTGGATAAATAAACAAAAGGAAAGATACGCCGAAAACCTGGATCAACAATTGGCACTTCTACGCGAAGACACTTGCCAGAACGAAATATCGGATCTCACAGAAACCGTTAAGAAGGCAGCTAGTTTTATGCAGAAGCCAAGAAACCAACAATTTATACAACCGTGGTTTGATATGGAGTGCGAAGCGGAAAAGAAAAAAACTAGGCTTTTATTGTCAATTTTGCGGCAAAATGACTCATGGGAAAACAAGGAAAATTACCAAAAACAGCGAGCAATATACAAAAAACTGTGCAGAGAAAAGCAGCGAGAAAACTTAACAAAACTGGAAATCTCCATTGCGTCGATAAATGACAGCAAATCATTTTGGGCAACAGTGAGGCAGTTAAACGGGCCCTCCAGCAGAAAACGGATACAGGTAACTTCAACCGCCCTTGCCGCCCACTTTATGGAGTTGCTGTTTAAAGAACAACCAAGTGTGCTGAGCTATGCCCTGCCATCAACTTATGTTGACGAATTAGACGGAGAAATTACATTGGATGAACTGCAAGGGGCACTGAGCCGTAGTAAAGTCGGAAAAGCACCAGGAGAAGATCGCGTTCCAGCAGAGCATATTATCAATGCCACTCGAGCTTTTAAAGAAAAACTAAGAGATGCGTTTAACAACATATTCAACGAAGCACTGGTGCCCACAAGCTTTAGAAGAAATGTCATCTTTCCGTTGCTGAAAAAAGGTGATCCCACTGATGTACTTAATTACAGAGGAATATCTTTTTTGAATGCCATTACAAAAATATTTACAAGCATCCTACTAAATCGGCTCTCTACCTTTGTAGAACGAAATAATTTAATGAGCGAGAATCAGGCTGGATTTCGAAAGGGCTACTCAACGGTTGATAGCATTTTTGTGCTCACCTCTATAGCTAAAGACCATTTAAGGCGGAAAACGAAGTTATACCTTTTCTTTATCGATTTCCAAGCTGCATTTGATACAATTGATAGAAGGAGTCTGATGTTTAAGCTTAGCAATCTAGGAGTTTCTACAAAAATGCTAAATATTCTGCAGAGCTTGTACGAAAAAAATCAAACAGCGGTTTGGGATGGAAAAACAATGTCGGAATGGTTTGAGACAAACCTTGGAGTAAAGCAAGGATGCCTGCTAAGCCCGTTGCTCTTTTCTCTGTTTATAGATGACATTGCTAATTTATTGCCTGGAGGCGCAGAGTTCGGAAATAAGATTTACAAGGTATTAATGTACGCTGATGATATGGTCATCCTTGCCACGTCACCTAAAATGCTACAAGACATGATAAATGCAGCGAGCTCATACTGTCAGACCTGGAATTTAAGAATAAATACGAGCAAATCAAAAGTAATGTGCATTCGGGAAGGCAGGGGTCGACGTGCTGGGTGTGAACATTGGACACTAAACGGAGTACAACTAGAAACGGTCAAGGAGTACAAGTACTTGGGAGTAACCTTAACACCAAACATGTCATTTAGCAAGCATATTGAGTATAAATTACGTGAGTCGAAGATCGCCCTTAACAGTACGTGGAACGCCCTATTAAGCCGAGAAAATGTGTGCCCCAGTACTAAGTACAAACTGTTCCAAGCAACAGCTAGAGCCATAATGTGCTATGCATCGCAGGTCTGGGGTTACATGGAATACGAACAGGTGGAAAAACTACTACGCTACTTTATTAAAAAAATTTTCCGACTACCGATAAATACCCCAAATTACGCAATTTATTTGGAAACTGGGCTGGGATCTATGTTCGAGTACACGCTGCAGTCTCATTTTAATTATATGGGGAGATGTCTCAACCTAGCTGAAAATAGGGCGCCATATACCGTGGCAGCGTCGTTACTGGCATCACGAAGGCAATGCTTCGAACACTGGCTGCAGTTAGCTGATAAACACGAAGTTGTGCTGAATTTAAACAACAGGGAATCATGGTTGGCTTCACAAGAACTTTTATTACGAACAATAAATGAAAATAAGAGAGTGACCTACATGCAGCAAGCACAGCAGAGTATTACGCGCGAAACCTACAAGACACTGCAATATAATCTCTCTGAAAAAAACTATTTTAACGACTGCTTTAGCATATTCACAATAGCAAATATCTTTAAAGCCAGAACTGAGACGCTTAAGCTTGGGTACCAGCCTCATTTTGCAAACGAGAACTGCACGTTATGCAACCTGCAGGTGCGTGAGGATATCTTCCATTTTTGCGCAATATGTCCAATTTTAAGCGAAATACGAGTAAACGCCTGGGGAAAACCGGTGCTGTCAAAGGAGGAATTGTCTACCATTCTAAATGGATCGAGCTGGAATACGCTGGGGCGCTTTCTGTCACAAGCAACAAGATATAGGGATCAGATAATAGCATGCCAGTTCTAAAAAAATAGTCTAGTATGCTTAATCACAATCGGAAGGTGGAAGATCCACTATTCCGTGACGAGCGGGGAAGGTGGGTGGAGTAACCTGAAGAGAGTGAAGCATCTGGCTAAGCTAGGGATGCATAATGTAAACAGTAAAGATGTTGTATATTAAATGTAAACTAATTTATAAATGTTTTGAAGTTCTTAATCCAAGTTCGTTATATGTATTAATGTAAAACTAGAACATAAGTCTTCTTTGTACACTTTGCAAACATTTTTAGGCTGACGGCTAAACAAAGCCAAGCCGTTAAATAAATATATACTACTACTACTATAAGATCGATAGCTCCAAAACTGTGCAAAGCTTAATCGACTCAGCTCATGCTGATCAAGAATATATAAACTTTATGTGGTCGGAGATGATTCCTTCAGGCGTTACAAACTTGGCAATTATAAGGCACTTTCGCGTATAAAAATTCATAATACACTTTCAGCGTATAACAAGACCGTTGCAGTCGAGTAGCCAGCCCGACTTCAATATACCCTGTACAATTGACAATGAGAGTGACTATCCGAAAAGACAACATTTTTTTAGGTGGGTGGGGTGGTGGCGGGTGCTTGGTTTCGCTTTTTTGCTCATAAATTTCGAACCGTTCATCCGATTTTTATCATTTCTTCGGCAAATCGATTTATTTTGCTAATTACTAACTATCTATCGTCTATCTTCAAAACTGTGGGAGATATAATGTTTTTTCCAAACTGCGGGGGCGGGAGGGGGCGTGGCCCAAATTTGAAACAAACTTGATCTGCGTACAGATAAAAGAAGCATTTGTTCCATACATGTCAAACCTCTATCTCTTACCATCTCAGAGATCGGACGCGTTCATACAGACAGACGGACAGACGGACGGACGGACGGACGGACAGACGGACATGGCTAAATCGACTCGGCTATTGATGCTGATCAAGAACATATATACTTTATAGGGTCGGAGATGTTTCTTCCTCCCTACATTTGCACAACTTTCATTATCCCCTTTGCCCATTTTTAATGGGTACAGTTTAAAAAGGCAGAGAAGAAGACAAAAGCGGCTAACCCAAATGGAAGACTGTATCAAAAACAAAAATCTTCTTTTTAAAGGGCTTTCACTAAACAAATCTGTGTTGAGTGAGGTAGAAAAGGTTTGTCGTCAAACCCTGCAGCTCCCACAGAGCGCAAAAATCCTTGGATATGAAAGAAATTCCAAAATGACTGCGCTTGTTGAGTTCGACTCTGAGCAAAGCTCGTATGAAGTTCTTAAAGCATCTAACAAACTAAAGGGCACTGATATTTACATAGAGCGAGATTTAAACGTTGAACGGCAACAAAGAAAGAGTATCATGCTTCTACTTAAACGGCAACTTTTGACGGTCAGTAAGAATCATAAGATTGCTGTACTTGGGGACAAACTAAGAATTGCTGATAAATGGTTTCACTGGACACGAGATAATACTCTTGCTAGCGGTCAACAAGATGCACGTACTAACCTAGCCGAACTCTTTCCGTTTGGCCTACATCACATTAACCTGGACTTCAACCACCTTGTGAAATCACTTCCCAAAAAACTGAAAATAATAATAAAAAAACTAGTAGTATTACAATAGATAACTCTAGCACTAAGAAACATTGCAGGACACAGGAAGAGATACTGAAAATATTGGCCTATAATATAGCGTGTCTAGTGAACAAACGTTACAAAACAAATTTTTTGAATTCGTACGTGATCATGCTGTTTTTCTCCTATACGAAACTTTCATTTCAAATAACAGCTCGTCTTACGAAAGCTATTTTGGGGATTTTCATCTAACGTGGCGGCCTGCATCGAGAACAGCATCACGAGGTCGAGCTTCAAGTGGATGTCTCTTCGGCCTCAGCAGAACTTTTCAAGAAAATACAATACGACTTTTTGTGGAAGAAGGAAACAACATGTTCATCAAATTGAAGCAGCTGGAAAACTTTTTCTAATAATCCCTGTTTATCTAAACTGTAACAACTGGCAAGCCGACTACGAGGAGTTATATGAACTTATCTTAAATATATACGATAACAACATACTGTTTATTGGAGATTTTAATGCACGTATTGGCAATGAACAAGTGGATACAGTAACCCAAGGATCGATGCACAGTGCTGGGACAGTTTTTAGAAAAGCCAAGGATAAAGTGTTAAACCGAAATGGTAGTAAGATTATTGAAATGTGCGAGGACCTGAGACTAACTGTCCTAAATGGGAGAACTGCTGGGGATTCAGATGGAGAGTTCACCTTTCTGAGATGTTCCAGCGTGTTCCACTTAGACTTATGCCTTATTCGTGGAGACTGGGAGAATATCGTCGAGGACATGATAGTAGGAAACCAAATATACTCGGACCACCTGCCGGTCACAACGAACGTTTTGCTAACGACAAAATCACTCGACATTCCTGAGGTGCCCATCTTTACCGAAATTATCCTGAGGAACGTTTTGCAGATCGATACCTACAAGTCTGGCCCAGCTATCCAATGTGGAAACTGTCGAGAATTTTAGTACAGAGCCATGTACAGCGTATAAACGGCGGCTCAGTGTATGCAGGCCCAAAAGGTAAATGTTTCAAGCAACCTATGGTTTGACCAGCAGTGCGAAACCGCTCGAGTTTTATCCCATCAATTTTTCGCCGTGTCCAAAAGGAGAATTCTCCTCTCCAAGTCTGAATATCAAGTAGCTAACCGTCCATATAAAGAACTTTACTTTGGAAACAACGTAACTATTACCGCAGAATCGAATTGGAGTTGGCGACAATCAAAGTGAGTAAACTCTCTGGTCATTGGTGAGAAGAGTAAATGGAACACAATCTCGTAGCAACATAAATGCAGATGCAACATGCCTAGCTCGACACATTGAAAGCCTTTGTGTTGTTAACTCAGATGGTCTTGTCAACATTAACTGGTACCTTCCTAAGAAGAGCTCGACAAACTTTACCTTGGAAGAAGTTCAAACAGCTATAAAACAAAATTGAACAAAGCACCAGGAGAAGATCGTATACCAGCTGAATTCTTCAAGGAGCCCCCAAGATTTTTATAAGCAAGCCGGCTATATTCCGAAGCGTCCTCCAAAAATAAAATTCCATATTTTTTTAAAATACCCGACGGAAGCGACCAACTACAGGGGTATATCCTGTATATCTCGGATAGCAAAAATTTTTACCTCGGTGCTTTATACACGATTAGAATCATGGGTAGATGGGCAGAGCAAGCTGCTGAATTTCAATTTGGATTTAGGAGAGGCTACTCGACGGTGGACAGCCTTTTTCGTGCTTACATCCACAGCGATCACGTATATGGAGGAAAAACGAAACTTTATCTCTGCTTTGTAGACTTCAGAGCGGCATTTGACTCAATTAACCGAAGAAGGCTGATTTATAAGCAGCATTGGTGTTTCATCGAAGTTTTTAACGGTCATTCAGGCACTATACGAAAACAATACAACCTCTGCACAATGGTCCCAAAGTCGATTTTTTTGGCATAAAGTCAAAAAAAAAGTTGCGATTTGTGGAAAAATTTATTTATTTTTTAAAAGAGTATATCCCAGCGGTCATAGAATCGAAAAATTTTATTATGAAATGCAGCCCTTAAAGTTTTGCGAAGCCCTGAAAGTCAGCCATTCATTTAACTCCGCACGTGGCTTTTGTTGTGGAAAATTTTGTCTAAGTTTATTGCCTTCAAAATAAACGAAAATTGATTAAAACAATTGAAGTAAACTATGGAAAATAATGTCCAAGGTATGTTTAATGCAATTTCGATTCAGTTTGTTCTATATATGTGCTTAGTCTTCTTTCATGTGTTTTTGTTGTGTGTTGTTTTAGGCGAGCTTAACCTCTAAATAATTCTGTTTCGTGGAGTAAAAGTTTGGTGGATTGTCGTGGATTGTCGTAACTGTTAATGCAATATTGTTCATTAAAGTGTCCTCTTTACGATAGTCTAATTGGTTTTATCACGAATTTTCACAAACCCGCGAAATCACGATTTTTTCAGACCACTTCGAGTTTGAGCAGTTGTCAGAATAATATGCACGACGTTTTTCATTGAGCTATGGACTCTCGCGATCCACTGATCTCTAGGTTATGTTTAAATAAAAGAAAGGCATAAAATAAATAATAAATATAATAATAAACAAGATACCTCTTCAACTTCCCCCTTTTTACATTAAGTTGTAGTATGGACCCTCTTTGTGATGAAGATAATACTGTTGATACCGATTCGGATAGATCCGATATTGAGAATAAATACTGTTTACATTTAGATTCTAAATTTAATGATTAAAAATATATACCTAATTAAAGTAATAATAATGTTAAAAGATTTGCTTCTGTAAATATTGCATTTATTACATCATCAAAATCAGCTAGATTCATGCTAGTCGTCCCGATCGGTTACATGGCAGCCATTTATAAAAAATAGTCTAAGTTGAACAAAATTAATTAGGTCACCTCGAGAGCCTAAAATACGTGTATAAACTGAATTACAGCTCAATAGTTAGAAAAACAACAAAGTTAGTGAATATCCGCCAGATCATTTATATGGCAGCTATATGAAATAATAGTCCAAATTGAACCAAATTTGGTAGGATAACTTGGGAGCCTAATATACGTGTATAAACTGAATTTCAGTTTAATAGTTTAAAAACAACAAAGTTAGTGAAAATCGGCCAGATCGTTTTTATGGCAGCTATATAAAATAATGGTCTAAGGTGAACGAATATTTGTAAGTCGCCTTGGGGGCCCGAAATATGAGTATAAGCCAAATTTCGTGCAGAAATCTTTATAATTAGACTTTATGCCAAAAATCGACTTTGGGACCATTGTGCTCTGTATGGGACGGCTCACAATTGTCTAAATGGTTTTCAAACAACTCTGCAACACATGTTAGATGAACTGTACGCATACTGCTGCCTTTGGGGTCTGGAAGTCAACACAGAAAAAACTAAAATCATGGTCGTTAGAGACAACCGAGGTCGCAGATGAGAAATGGCACATGAATTCAGCAATAATCGAACGGGTTACCTCCTTTAAATATTTGGGAATTACTCTGTCCTCCAACATGTCGCTGAACTCACACATGCAGGCAAAAATTAGAGATTCTATAAAAGCTCTTAATAGTACATGGAACACGCTCCTGGATAAACAGCACGTGCCACATAGTGTCAAATACCGAATGTTTGAAGCCACTGCCCGTTCAATTATGTGTTATGGCTCTCAGATGTGGGGATTCAGGACATACGAGGAAATAGAAAGACTTCAAAGATATTTCATCAAAAAAGTCTTTCGTTTACCACGTAATTCGCCGAACTACGCAATACATCTAGAAACTGGTCTCGCTTCGCTTTTTACGTATACTCTGGGCTCAATCCGTATAAATAGAGTATAAATAAAAGCAGGAAAAAATTTAATTATTTTTAATTGCTTGCTTTTCGAAGCCATTGGTAAAACAATATTTTAAAAATCTGTACATCCAATCCCAAACTTTAAATTATTTATATCTAAAAAGTATTTCAATTTTATGTTGGCTCCGAATCGCGGATATTAGTAAACGTAAATAAATTGCCGTGAAAAGGTTATTTTGTTTTTGAATTTACTGTATTAAGCTGTAAATGGAAAATTGATTATACCCAAATCAAATCATTTATTTAAATTCATTTGTTTTTTTAAGGTTAATATATCAGATTTTTCAGAATGTGAGAATGAGTGAATTTACTTTTAAAAGATTATTTCTTGAATATATTGTCCTCTGCGACGCCTGAGATGGTCCATCCGTAAGGTCAATTTTTGCATAATTTTTCCCGCATTTCGGCCAGTATTTTCCATCTGTACACAAGGGACTCCACGTAGTTCCACAAACATAGTCTAGTGGGGTGAAATCACAATAGACTGTTGCAAAACGTGAGATTAATTGCTCACCAAACTCGTTTCGCTAAAAATTCAGTGAAGTGAAAGGCGACTCTCAGACGAACCTATTATAATCTTTTGTTATTTTGAATGTGGCATGGTTTTTATAAAAACTTTTGCTTTTCTATAAATTGGTTTCTTAAAAATTAGAAATTAGTCAAAAAAATCTCAAATTTGGGCAAAAAATGTGTGTTTGAACGCCTGTTTCATTTTATATTGTGTCATTCTGTAGAAGGTAAGATTTTATGATAGATAAATTAAACGTTAAATTCGTTTAGTAAGCAGCGAAGCGTGCGGGTATACTAGTTGTTTATATAGTACATATAATTGTATCAACTGACGGTTTTATAACCATACAACCATAAACCAACTTACCTTTTTATACCCGTTACTCGTAGAGTAAAAAGGGTATACTAAAGTCGTTCAAATGTATGTAACAGGCAGAAGGAATCATTTCCGACCATATAAAGTATATATATTCTTGATCAGCATCAACAGCCGAGACGATATAGACTTGTCCGTCTGTCCGTCTCGTCGCCGTCTGTCTGTCGGCTATGAACAAACAGATCTCAGAGATGGTAAGAGATAGAGGTTTGACATGTATGGGACAAATGCTTCTTTTATCTGCACGCAGATCAAGTTTGTTTCAAATTTTGGCCACGCCCCCTCCCGCCCCCGCAATTTGGAAAAAACGTTATATCTCCTACAGTTTAAAAGATAGACGATTCGTACCTTCTAGAGATAGTTAGTAATTAGCAAAATGAATCGATTTGAAGAAGAATTGATATAGATCGGATGAGCGGTTCTCGAGTTAGAGCGAATAAGGAAACAAGCTTCCACCCGCTACCACCTCACCCACCCTAAAAAAAATGTTGCATACTTTTAAAACCAAAAACAATATTAAACATTGTTTTCCAAGAATTAGGGTATATTGAAGTAAAGTAAAATGAAGTCAATTAGAGCCGACTTTAACTTACGATCTCGTTTATTATTGTAAAGCTAGCAAAAAATATGTAATCACTCTGTTGTCAATCTATATTTATAAAAGAGTTCAACCTGACTAATTGACTGACTGACTGGTGACCTTCGCACAGACTAAACCATAAAAGATGGGAAGATGAGATTTTCACAGTAGTTTTATCTTATGCTGAAAGTGAGTACTAAGAACGGATTTTGGAAAATTCTGTCGGGAATTGTGGAAAATTCGCGGAAAACTGTTGTATGAAACTTTGTTTGTTTTTCATTCGATCAAGTTCAAACTCATTTCTCAATTCAACAACAACTGCATACCAATCTTTCGGAAAATTTAACTCCCCTGGGTGGAAAGTGGGTGGTCAAGGTTGTTTGGGCGAAACTTTAGTTTGCCAGCGATTAGCATCAAACTCATTTTCAAAATTACACATAACAAAAATAAAACGAGAAAGGCAAAGCTAACTTCGTCTGTACCGAAGTTTTGATACACTTGAAATAGCTTGTCACAACGGTTAGCGACTTCGACCAAACTTCGCAAATCAGCTTCAAAACATGACATATTACCCATGACCGTGTTTGAAAGCGATTATATTGAGAACGAACCAGTTTTTCTCACAAAAACACATTTTTCGAACGAACATTTGTATGGCAGCTACAAGAACTAGTCATCCGATCCGGTCGGTTCCGACATATTAGCAGCGTGCAGTAAAAAGAAGACTCTGTGCAAAGTTTTAGCTTGATAGCTCCCAAACTGAGGGACTAGTTCGCCGAAGAAACAGACGGACGGACAGACGGACAGCGGGACAAAGCTTAATCGACTCAGCTCGTCATGCTGATCAAGAATATATATACTTTATGTGGTCGGAGATGATTCCTTCTATTCGTTGCACACTTCTGGGCAAAATTATAATACACTTTTCAAGTGTATAAAAAGTGACTTTCAAATTTTGGAAAATCTATCTCTAAAGTCGGAAAATTCATGGAAAACTGTTGTATGAAACTTTTTTGTTTATTATCCGATCAGATTCAAACTCATTTTCAAAGATCTTTATGAAAATTCAACAATTTGGTTTCATTTTCCGGAAAATCCCACCCGGAAAAGTCGGAAAAGTGTCGGAAGAGTCTGTATGGTAAAAATTTATTTTTCATCCGATTGACTTTAAACTTGGTTTGCAAGCAGAGCACGCAAAATATTCGACACGTGTTTTCCCAGTTTTGGAAACCTCCCCTACGTGGAAAATGGCCAGAAAATTCTGAAAATTGCATGAAAAAACGTAGTTTTCACCGGATTGGCTTGGAACTCGGTTTATAGGGATGGAATACTAAAAATTGTGGATTGCATGTTCCGGATGTTGGGAGGGATACTGGGAACGTGGGAGTGATGGTGAAGTGGGGGGGGAAGTTTGTGGGAAGTGAGTGGGAGCTGGGGGGAAGTGGGTGGGAAGTGGGAGGGATGGGGGTGGGATGTGAGCAGGAAGTGGGTGGGATGTAGGTGGGAAGTGGATGGGATGTGGGGGGGAAGTGGGTGGGAAACAGGTAGAAGTTGTGTAAGAAATGAATGGGGAGTGGGTGGAGTGGGATGGGGGTGGTAAGAACGCAGCAGCAAAGTTGTAACGGTGAAAAAGCAAAGTAGTAAAACGTTCTAGCCTATGTACGTATGATTCGATTTCTGGGCTCTACAGAGGAAGCAAATTTGGAGAATATTTTTAAATTTGGTAAATATTTGACTCTCACGATTGACTTCAAACTGATTCTAGCGTAAAGTATTTTTGAGATTTTTTCAAATTTTTCGAAAGACGTTTGAAGGTCGCTCATGTCGAATTTTCCCCAAAAATCGGGGTTTCCGTTATGTTTTTTAATTTTACTTATAACTGGGTCAACAACAACGACTTTCTTAGATTTCAAATCAACATTTTTAAATAAGAGATCAAGATTTTACTATTATGAGCATAAACCATAAGTTTCGGCAATGCTTTTTTTGCCCATTTTGGTACAATATATGTATTAAGTGTTTTCGTAAATGTTCTCAAGGAGTTGTTCATCAAGATAAAGCAATAAAAAAATTTTCGATTTTTCGAAAATGAAAAAGGTATATGGGCGTTTCCATGACGTCGAACGGGACAATCGTACCCATTTTAATTTTAAAAAAGTCATAATCAGCGGTGTCACAGAAATCTCTTCCAACCAAATTCCAACCCAAAACCAATTCTCGGTGTCACAGAAATCTCTTTCGGTTGGTTTCAAATCTCTCGCGTTTTGTCGGGAGATTTAGCTTAATTCACCACAATCAATTTTGATTTGCAAAATTAATTTTGGAAATGTGAACAACATTATTTTTCTGGATAGGTTGCATCAAATTAAATAAATATTTTATTTGTTTTAATATTAAAATTTGTGTTTCAATAAAAACCCTCTTAATGCTGCGTAACAATTAAAACCTGCCAACCACAGCGCCCTCAATTTATGGAGTCGCCATCTGTGTGCCAACATTGGCACCAACAAGGGATTAGAGTTGTCAAGTTATATTTTATGATTGGCGCAAAATTTTTTTTTAAATTTTGCATCTTATTTTTGGAGAATATGACTTAAATTTGAATTATAATTTAAAAATGCATCATAAAACATACAACACTATCAAAAAATTGCATTTAAACATCAAATTAACTCATAACTAAGAGATGGGAAATTTTTTTTGCGAGAAAGGGCAACCCTGTTAACAGATTGGATAGAAATGTCCCATTAGCATGGACACAAACCTTCCAACTCGATTTTCATATAAGAAAATCTAATTGTATTTTTAGCCCTGTTATAACTGAAAGCTCACTCCTTTGTGATCTTAACTCTGTAAAACCTGTCTATGCACCTGGACCCGACGGAGTACCTGGTTGTGTACTTAGGTTTTGCGCTGATGCACTTTGTAAGCCTATTCATAAATTATTTGAATTGTCTCTGTTATCATCCACTTTCCCTATGTTATGGAAGGAATCTTTTATCATTCCTCTCCATAAAAAAGGTAATAAGTCTGATGTTGAGAATTATAGATGTATTTCAAAGTTGTCTGCAATTCCGAAAGCTTTTGAGAGAATTATGACATCTCAATTGCAGCATTTATGCAGTTCCATTATTTCACCCTATCAACACGGCTTTGTGAAGCGTCGATCCACCACAACTAACTTATTAGAGCTTACATCATTAGTGATCAAAGGATTCTTATGTAATATGCAGACTGACGTGATTTATACTGATTTTAGTAAGGCTTTTGACTCTGTCAATCACTCCTTGCTGCTTCACAAACTTAGTTTAATTGGTTTTCCAACTAACCTTCTTATTTGGATCTCTGATTATTTAAGTTCTAGAACACAAAAAGTTCTTTTCTGTAATTCGTATTCCCAACCAATCCAGGTTACCTCTGGTGTACCCCAAGGTAGTCACTTGGGTCCATTGCTTTTTACACTCTTCATAAACGATCTCCCGTCAGTCTTGACTCACTCTCGTGTGCCTATGTACGCCGATGATGTGAAACTATGTTTAACATATAATGTTTTGGTTTCCCGCTTTAATTTGCAAGCTGACTTGGATGCATTTCAGTCTTGGTGTAATGATAATCTGTTAAACCTAAACAGTTCCAAGTGTAAGGTTATGACATTTTACAGAAGCTCACCACAATTCTGTTCTTATTTGATAAATAATGTCCCACTAGAGTGTTTGAATGATACAGTCAATGAAGTAAATGATCTTGGTGTAATCCTTGATCACCGACTTAAATTTGACTCTCATATAACGGCTACTGTTTGTAAGGCCAGGAGTATTCTTGGGTTTATTAAGCGCTGGTCGAAAGAATTTGACGATCCATATACAACGAAAATTTTGTACATTTCTCTTGTCCGTCCTATACTCGAGTATGGATCCTGTGTGTGGTCTCCGCAATATTCGACCCATCAAGATAGAATTGAATCTGTGCAAAAGCAGTTTTGATTGTTTGCTCTTCGTGGCTTAAACTGGAATCCTGAGGCCCGTTTACCATCATACTCTAGTAGGCTACTTTTGATTAACGTTCCCTCCCTCATTAACCGTAGAGTTATGCTTGGTGTAATATTTATACATAGATTGATTAATGGTGAAATCGACTCATCTGAGTTGGTTGGCCAAATTAACCTCAACGTTCCTATTAGACCGACTCGCAATTTTATACCCCTATCACTAAATCGTTGTACCACTAACTATGCTTTGCATGAACCGTTTCGTATACTCTGTGCTGATTACAATAAACTCTACCGTGTAATCAACTCGGAAGCTTCTCTTCCTGCTTTAAAAACATCTATTTTAACATATTTAACCCGTAGTTGATATTACTTTATGTTTTCCTCCGCGATTACGTGTCACAAGTTAGTGTCTCCGCCTCTCGGTCGGTTCGGTTACTATTTTATGCTACTATTTTGTCTAGGTTCGCGCGTAACAAGCCGTGGCTTGGTGTCGCATGGGCCACTTGAACGTACTGCGCATTGTACGTCAACGTCCATAAAAAAAAAAAAAAAAAAACGAAAAAAAAAACGAAATCTCTTGAAGTTCTGGGACACCGACGGATTTTTCGAGCGTTTTGCAAACCAACCGAGGCCAAAATCTCTAGAGATTTCTGTGACACCCCCGAATAAAGCGGACTTTTATTTTCACAATAGGCATAACTTATTGCTCTTCAATAGCCCTACAATTGGTGCAAAGATTGATTTTGGAAAAATTTTTGTTTTCAAGATAGTCGCAAGAAAATATGACATTCGCACGGGACAAAAACAGAAGTAGTTTTCGCGGGAAACCATTCAAATGCCGATTTCAGCGAACCCTGAGGCCATATATCAATGCGATAAATTTTAGAATGTAGTGCATTGATGTGTCTTTAAAATGGTTTTAATTTCACCCAAAAATAATTTACAGTTTTTTCAAAATTTAAGCTTAAGCATTTTCGCACGGGACATGTCACACGGGACATATTTTTCCATCATTATATTTATGTGGTTTCTGCTATAATGCGAAGCAAAAATGTACAGTTAATTGCTTAGAAATAGTTTGTCATGGTTTCTTGTACCATCAGAAAGATTTTAGATAACGAAATTACATGTAATTTATAGTCAGTTTTTTCCAAAAAATTATGCAAATTGAATGTCAAGATGAGAAAAATTGTGGTAGCACGGCTGTGAAACCGAATATATCCAATTGGGTTATTAGTAAATTTAAGATTGGCTTACTTTAGCTTAATTTGATTTTTTCCTATTAAAATTCGATAAACTATAGTGTTTTTAACCACTTTTAATTTTTGGGGTTATGTTGAACTTGGAAATGCCCATATAACACCTTTAATATTTTTATTTTGTATAAATTTTGTTAAAAACGTTCCAGAAATATACTTTTTTAAAGCTTGGTACCAATTGCTTGAAACTAATAATATTCGGGGGTGCCACAGAAATCTCTTACAACCAAATTGCAACCGTATTCCAAATCTTAGGTGCCACAGAAATTTTTTTTGGTTGGTTTCAAACCTCCAGTGTTGTGTTAGGAGATTTAGCAAAACTCTTTTCTCACTAGCTCCCCTTGTCGATGGTGTCGCCCTCTATCTGAGAGCTAGCGAATTAAGGGATGGAAACTTATAGCTCATGTATGGCGCCAACAAATTTTAAAATTTTGCATTATATTTATGGAGAACATGATTTAAATTTAAATTGTAAATTTAAAATGCATCATAAAAAAAACAATCAAAAAATAAGAAAGGGAATTTTTTGGTGAGGTTCAGCCTGGGAGATGGGATCGATTGTTACTAGTCTATAAGAAGAAACTAAGATTTGGGAATTTAACATAACCAAAATGTGTTAAGGAAAAATTAATAACTGAAAGCTTTAATTTGATGGAAAACAATTTGTCCATGACAATTTAGTCATTGAAGAAGAAGGATATCAGCGTGGCTCTTATTTGATAAAATAACAATTTTAACAAATTAAGAAAATAGTAAATTCACTTTATTTTGTTACATTTAGAAATGTCAACGACAAATACGAAGAAATGGCAACGGGGGCGCATGTTGAAGGTTAATAATTATTATTTAGTAAATAAAGAAAAATATCAGGTTGTGTTAAGATCCGTTTTTTTTTTAAATAAAAATAAAAGAAATTCGTCATTCTTTTTCATAAGAAGTTAATCTTAATGAAGTATTCTAAGAAACTTTTTGCGAGAGCAAAATCTCAACGACAAATACGAAGAAATGGCAACAGGCGCTGGATGTTGAAGGTTAATAATTATTATTTATTAAATAAAGAAAAATATCAGGTTGTGTTAAGATCCGTTTTTTTAAAATAAAAATAAAAGAAATTCGTCATTCTTTTTCATAAGAAGTTAATCTTAATAAAGTATTCTAAGAAACTTTTGCGAGAGCAAAATCTCAACGACAAATACGAAGAAATGGCAACAGGCGCGCATGTTGAAGGTTAATAATTATTATTTATTAAATAAAGAAAAATATCAGGTTGTGTTAAGATCCGTTTTTTTTTTTAAATAAAAATAAAAGAAATTCGTCATTCTTTTTCATAAGAAGTTAATCTTAATAAAGTATTCTAAGAAACTTTTGCGAGAGCAAAATCTCAACGACAAATACGAAGAAATGGCAACAGGCGCTGCATGTTGAAGGTTAATAATTATTATTTATTAAATAAAGAAAAAATATCAGGTTGTGTTAAGATCCGTTTTTTTCTTAATTAAAAAAAAAAAGAAATTCGTCATTCTTTTTCATAAGAAGTTAATCTTAATAAAGTATTCTAAGAAACTTTTGCGAGAGCAAAATCTCAACGACAAATACGAAGAAATGGCAACGGGGGCGCATGTTGAAGGTTAATAATTATTATTTATTAAATAAAGAAAAATATCAGGCTGTGCTAAGATCCGGTTTTTTTTAAATAAAAATAAAAGAAATTCGTCATTCTTTTTCATAAGAAGTTAATCTTAATAAAGTATTCTAACAAACTTTTGCGACAGCAAAATCTCAACGACAAATACGAAGAAATGGCAACAGGCGCTTCATGTTGAAGGTTAATAATTATTATTTATTAAATAAAGAAAAAATATCAGGTTGTGTTAAGATCCGTTTTTTTTTAAATAAAAATAAAAGAAATTCGTCATTCTTTTTCATAAGAAGTTAATCTTAATAAAGTATTCTAACAAACTTTTGCGAGAGCAAAATGTCAACGACAAATACGAAGAAATGGCAACAGGCGCTGCATGTTGAAGGTTAATAATTATTATTTATTAAATAAAGAAAAATATCAGGTTGTGTTAAGATCCGTTTTTTTTAAAAATAAAAGAAATTCGTCATTCTTTTTCATAAGAGTTAATAATAAAGTATTCTAAAAACTTTTGCGAGAGCAAATAACAAAAAAAGGGAAGGTTAATAATTATTATTTATTAAATAAAGAAATATAGGTTGTGTTAAGACCGTTTTTTTTAAATAAAAATAAAAGAATTTCGTCATTCTTTTTCATAAGAAGTTAATCTTAATAAAGTATTCTAACAAACTTTTGCGAGAGCAAAATGTCAACGACAAATACGAAGAAATGGCAACGGGGGCGCATGTTGAAGGTTAATAATTATTATTTAGTAAATAAAGAAAAATATCAGGCTGTGTTAAGATCCGTTTTTTTTAAATAAAAATAAAAGAAATTCGTCATTCTTTTTCATAAGAAGTTAATCTTAATAAAGTATTCTAAGAAACTTTTGCGAGAGCAAAATCTCAACGACAAATACGAAGAAATGGCAACAGGCGCTTCATGTTGAAGGTTAATAATTATTATTTATTAAATAAAGAAAAATATCAGGTTGTGCTAAGATCCGTTTTTTTTTTAAATAAAAATAAAAGAAATTCGTCATTCTTTTTCATAAGAAGTTAATCTTAATGAAGTATTCTTACAAGCTTTGGCATGAGCAAAATGTCAACGACAAATATGAAGAAATGGCTACGGGGGCTGCATGCTGAAGGTTAATAATTATTCTTTATTAAATAAAGAAAAATATCAGGTTGTGTTAAGATCCGTTTTTTTTTAAATAAAAATAAAAAGAAATTCGTCATTCTTTTTCATAAGAAGTTAATCTTAATAAAGTATTCTAACAAACTTTTGCGAGAGCAAAATCTCAACGACAAATGTGAAGAAGGATAAATAAGGCAAATACCAAAGATAAATAGAAATAGTCACGGGGGCACCCTATTGAAGGTTAGTAATTATTGTTTATTTAATAAAGAAAGGTTGAAATGAAAAATAAGACAAATTAAGAAAAAAGTAAATACGTCTTTTCGGCTCGAGGTGCAAGAGACTAATGAGAAAGCTGAAATCCAAAATATGAAACAAAAACTTTATTTAAACAGAGCCTACTTAGATCAACAATAAATTTCAAAAATTTCAAAGATTACTCAGTTCATGTAAATTGGGCGGTACCTAAAGCTTAACACATTTAGTAATGACTGAACCTTAAGGTTTTATTATCATATTATTCAAAATATTTGTTTTTATAAAAAGGGCCCCCTTTTCGTACTCAGATCTCTAAAACGGTTCAGTTTTCCTTCTGATTGAGCATTCAAATTCGATAGTTACAGTTCAATTGCTTTCTGAAATAGCAAAGACAGCTTAAAAATTGGCCATTTCTCGTTGAATGCATTTGCTGGGCTTTGTTTTTCCTGTTTTGTGGGTGGCCAGCGCTTTTATTTAATTTATCGTTCAATTATGCACCCAGTACCGCCCATTGCAGTTAGAAAAGGGGCCACCCCCTACCCTCTTCAGCCCTCTCCGCCTCTTGTCAGACTGTCGAGGTGTTTTGCGCTTTATCGCTAACTGGCAATCAAATTAACAATGAGCACGCAAATTGCCACAACTGACTGCGGAAAATGTTGCCACCGCGCTGGTCCTAGAGCTATTCAACTATTTTGGAGATAATCAACTCGCCTGTTCTTTAAGTGAGAGCTCTGTCCAAAAAACTATTGAAAACACTACACACTAAAGTGTTGTAACTTTTAAATTGACATTAATACTAAAAGTAAAGTGTGAAATTGTCTTGGACATGAGGAAAACAAAAACCGCACATGAATAATAAATGAAAAAAGTACAGAACTTGACCATAAAATGTGCAGCTCAAGTGTGCCAACGGTAACCATTCCGAGCATCAAATGCGAAACGTGTTTGCCATGTGGTTAAAATTTGGATTTGGAATTCCTACGGAGAGAAGAGATGTTAACATTTTCACTTTGATTTTATGGGAAATGATTCTAAATGTTTCGTGGGCAGAGAAAACGTGATTGTTTCCATTTTTGTTGTTGTTGTACATTTGCTTAAATTGAATCGGATATAAATTTCCAATCGTAACGTGTACTTATAATTTCAAATATTCTATAATTCACTTCAATTTCTTGAACAATATTTCAAAAAGTTGTAGAGTTCAATACAGTTAAAAAACATTTTCTGTACAATGCGATTAAGGAAGTTTTTATATGACTGCCCAGATATGTGAAGAACGCCTTTCCCTTGTAAAATGTGCGTTTTCTAACTGCAGGGAAACGGCAAAAAAAGTGTTGTGAGGTTATAAGCGGCTTCTAAAATTTTTGGCTTCGAGTTAGGGAATGGGACATTTGGATTAGAAGGGAAGGGAGGCACTATTATTTACAAGCGCTGAATATGCTTTTGTTCCCTTATTCCATAGCATTAAAGACTTCGGTGTACAATATCTTCAACGACCCACTAACCCACCCGAGTTGGTTTATTTAAGTTTTTTTGGAAAATCACAGAAATATTTTGTTCGTTCTTGACTGGTAAACCAACCCTGAACTATCTGCTCCTAACGAACAACTTATGGAATGGCGTGCTAGCACATTCCGCCATTGCGTCTAAACTGCTACATATACTATTCTGTGTGGTAGTTGAGTTCAGTTAAATTGTGCTCAACTCAAGCAATTTTTTAGAAAATTTATGCTTAAAATTTTTGAGAAGTTTTGCTCGTTGTTGGAGTTAAGGCAACTTATTTTCTAAACAGGCGTTTCCATCTGTGTTCTTTCAAGTCCACTCTCGTCGGGATCTAACTTTTTAAAGATTTTATTCCATTTATGAACTGGTGAACAATAGACGACTTTCCTTTTCTTAAGAGTTTATTTCTTCTCCCAATAGAATGCTGCTGTGGACTGAGGTAGATGTTTTTAGAAGTTTTAGTTCACGGAGTCTAGTAGATTAAATTACATCGCCGCCTTGCAACTTTTAGAGTTGGTTTAGGTGGTTGTTCATTTAGGCCAGCAAAGGACTGACTACCGCAGTGTATAACCAGCGAATGTTACCAATGAAAGTCAGGCGCAGCTAGCTAATTTAAAAAGGTCTCACCGGCACTCAATTGATAGTGTCCGAAATAGTGTTGGGGTGTTCATAAGTGAGTAAACAAAATTGAGATGTTCTTCAAACTGAACAAGTTAACTTTATCTATTATCTAATAAAATAAAATTAAAATTATCTAATATCAATTTATCATATCAATGTGAAACTATTTCTAACTATTTTTCAGATGAAGGCTGATTTGATACTGAAAATACACGTTTATCGTGATCTAAATATCGTGATCTTTTTTGTCTGCGTAGTCCAAAACTGATGATTCGAACTTCGGAAAGTAGTTGGAAAGCCCACTGAAACTAGATAAACAAAGGATCTAGACCACCAAGAAGTCAGTCCCATCGCTAGGATTGGGAAGTAGACCACCAACTGAGCCGAACAGCACCGCAAATTTCGTGATCATAAATCAAACCGCAACCCGAATTGATGTACTTTCAAAGAGGCTGAAATCCGATAATGAATCGATTCCATTAAGTTAACTTAATCCATTTGAAATAGAACACAACGTAAGCTGATGAAAAGTTCATGAGTCCCGTAAAATAGCTAAAACGCAGCCTGATGCTGTTTTGTTCATTTTGAGGTTATCAAATAACAACCAACTTCGGGTCCTTGGTGTCTAGATCCTGATACGTTTTTGAAAGTTTTTGAATTTGTATTACCTTAGGACCACCACAAATCTAGCAATTTTAAATTTTTCCTTAGCAATTTGAGCAACTTTATTACAAAACTATCAATTCTTTACTTTTCTTCAGCATTTTTGCCTTTTTTAAAAAAAGTAAAAAAGTTTTTTGTACCTTTAATGTTGGTTCACACGGATATCGGAACTTGTAGTGATTGAACAACTTGAAAGTGTTTGCCCACTATTTTGACGTGTTTTGTGGTTGGGTTAAGATGCCAAAAGTTTTTAAACAAAAGTTTTGGCGACGGATCCGCAGGGATTCTACGAATCCAACGAGACCACGGAGGAACAAGAAGCGGCGCTATGCCTACGCATTGTCAAAGACACTGCGATTGCAACCAAAGAAAATCTAACATAGAAGCACACTTTGCTGAGTCGTCAACATTTCACTCAGATATTTGTCAGCTGTTTGCAGTCATTTTGTCTCTCTGAGTAATTTTTAGACTCTTTGTGTAATTTTTGTGACTTTGTTCGTCTTCCTCAAACCAACTTTTTTTCCTATGTCGACAAAAATTTTGACCAACACTTGGTCTCTTTGTCAGGATGGAGTTAACATCACTCAAAATGGAGAGGGGTATCAAAGTGTGCTTCTGTATTAGAATTTTTTTGGTGCGACAAAAGATCAGATTTTTATTAGCGAAATACTACTACATATACTAAAATTTTGTTCTCAAAATCCCCATCCCCCCTGAAAAAATCCTGACTGCTTCTAATTGCCCCCTAAAAGAAATTTATTTGTGCAATTGTGCTTTGTCCTATTAAAAAACCTTCGACTAGTCTTTGAAATCTCATGATTCCCGGACTCTTATACAAAGTAAATTTATATAAAGAGCTGTAATTAAATATTTTTTTTACTTTGCCCGAGGAGAACAGTGGTTTAATATAGATCAAAAGAGTTTTTGGGGTAGATCTATTTTTATACGTTTTACGTATAGAAAAAAAATGGTATACTAAAGTCGTGCATCTTGATCAGCATCAACAGCCGAGACGATATAGACCTTGTCCGTCTGTCCGTCTCATCCGTTTGCCCGTCTTTCAAGTCATATTTACATGGTAAGGTTTTATTATTACATATTTTATTTAGTTTAGTTTTTTTGTTTAATTTAGGTCTAAAAAAATTCGGTTGTGATTTGCTTTCTATATCTTAACGCTTCGAAAATGTAACTGGCCAGTGTGGTCCAACTGCGCCCATTCAAAATTTCAATTACTTCTGTCGTGTTCAACGAAGTTTGCTGCCAATACACAAGTCGTAATTCTCCCAGGATTGGACATTCGGCCAGGAAATGAAAGGCATCCTCTTTTTCGTGCCTATTGCAAAGCGTGCATTCATTTAGTATACCATCTCTATATGTCTTGAAGTTCAGTGCCATCACATCACATCGAGCGCGGAATATTTGCGAGATTACTTTTAGTTTATAGCGGTCATTAAAATAATTTCGTTCGCTTAGAGAAAAATTAAGTTGTTTGTACAACCCCCTGCTTGTGCTTCTCTGGGCCTGTTCAATACATTTTTCTCGAGTGCGTTCAGCTATGCGCTCCAGTATGTTTTTGTGTGTCGCCGTCCATGATCGATGGTTTTGGAGGTCTAGAGGGACGTTATGCTCAGCAGCTAGAAGTCGCCATTCATTGAAGCATTGAGCTTCATTTGCTAGTAGCAGCTTCGCAGTTTTATTAACCAGTCTTGTTGCTGGTTTTTCCATCACCTGCCTCATGTAGGAGAAATGCGTGCCCAAGGTGTAGCTATATAGCTCGGGTAGTCCGGTCTCAATATAAATTGCATAGTTTGGAGTGTTTCGTGGCAGCTGGAATATTTTCTTGATAAAAAACGCAGCAACTTCTCCACATCTTCATGACGGAAAATTCCCCATACCTGTGAGGCGTAGCACAGAACGGAGCGGGCGGTTGCTTCATACATCTTATATTTGACACTCGGTAGTACGTTGTTGTTGCTCATTAGTTTGTTCCAAGAGCTGTTTAGCGCCATGATGGATTCCTTTAGTTTTAGACGAAGGTGCGTTGAAAATTTTCCATTTGAGGTCATAGTAACTCCAAGATACTTGTAAGATGTTACTCTCTCTATATCCGCACCGTTTAAGCTCCATGTTTCCCCTTGAGCTGCACGTCCTCTGCCATCCCTAAACACCAGCACTTTTGACTTGTCAGTGTTTATTTTAAGATTCCAAGTTTTGCAGTACTCGTTTAGTTGGTTTAGCATTTTTTGGAGCTGGGGTGCTGAATCAGCTAAGAGCACCATATCATCCGCGTACAGTATCGGTTTTTATATGCATGTTGCCAAATGAAATTCCTGCTGGTAATGCTTCCGAAATATCGTTTATGTAGAGTGAGAATAACAGCGGACTTAGCAGGCAGCCCTGCTTTACTCCTGTGTTACTTTGGAACCAGTCTGATAGTTTTGAACCATCCCATACAGCTGCTATATTTCCCTCATACATTTTTTGTATGACTGCTGAGCTTGTAAATAAGGCTCTTTCTGTCGATTGTGTCAAAAGCAGCCTTTTTCTCTTTAAGATGGGTTGCAACTATTGAAGACAATATAAAGATGGAGTCGACTGTTGAAAAATCCTTTCTAAACCCAAACTGGTTTTCGCCCAAAAGATTTTGTTCCACTATCCAATTTTCCAATCGCATGAGAAGCGTTGACGCAAACAGCTTCATGGTCAAATTGAGGAAAGATATGCCCCTATAGTTGCTCGCCTCTGTTTGAGTACCTTTTTGTGTATGGGGAATATTACGGTAAAGTATCAGGTATATCAGCAGAGTCATAGATGGCATTAAAGGTGCGTAGCTCTTCAACGAACGCTGGGGTTGCATGCTTGAAAAACTTAACAGGTATTCGATCTTTGCCAGGAGCTTTATTGACTTTTAGACTTTCTTATAGCTGCCTCACTTGCGATACATTCATGTCCATATCCAAGAGTCGGTGTTCTATGTACGGCAGTCCAAACTGGAATTGTGGTCTCATTTTTGCTGACAGATAAAAGTTTTTCAAAGTGCAGTGCGAGCAGTTCATAAAATACTTTTACCGCTTTGTTGTTTAATCAATTCAGAAAGATTTGTTTAATGTATATGTTTCTAATTCCAGACTTTGGAAATATTGCTGTTGGTTTTTTGTACATAAGTCCTTATACAGTCGGTTTGCATTTTGATACTCCATTTTTACTCTATCTGAATTTTCTGCCTTCACCCGTCGTAGGAGCAGGGAAAGAGTTTTTTCTGCCGTTTCCTCTGCATTGCTGATCAAACCATGGCTGGTTATACTTCGGTTTTCCTAGAGGCTTCATGCAGCGAGCGGCGTTTTTAATGCATTCTATGAGCTCATTTATTTCAACTGGATTATTTACCCTGATATTGGACGACCTGTTTATTTAAATTTTTGTATGTAGCTTCCGATCTTTGGCGCCATACTAGCTTTTGGGAGGAGGTTGTTCGTTTCCTGGGTTGTGTTGATTCTCTGCACGTATATACACTGTGACTGGTAAGTGGTCCGAGTACACAAGCGTTCCAATTTCCATATCAGTTACATATTTTTCCCAGCCTTCCCCTATTGCGCAGTAGTCGATGGTTGAACAGGCCTTTCCCTAATAAAAGTGAAATCCCCTTCACATCGCTTGTTCTTCCGTTTAGAATGGTAAGGTTCAAGCATTCACACATGTGCTCAAAAAGGTGCCCTTTCGGTCCAACTTGCCATCCTTGGCTTTTCTTTCAACTGTGGCGTATTTGCTTGCCTCACATTTCCGATCAAAGTCTGCTCTTGGAACCAATCCTAGCGTTGCAATCTCCTATAAGCACAACGTTTCTATTGTCCAGTTCCATTAGTTGACACAGCTGTTCGTAATTTGCATCCCAGTTGTTGCAGTTTAAGTAGACCGGCACAATTATCATGGTTCTGGGTATTCAATTTGAGTTTTATAATCGTTTGTCCGTTTACTGTGTCGAACTCCATGTTAATGTTGTGGTGCAGTTTTTCGATACCAAATAAAGTATCCGCCAGATGCTCTTCCCCGCGTAGATACACGTGTAGCCATTTCCCAGTGTAGGTTATAATCGGCGAAATAATTTTCGTAGTTTGACTCATTTTTCTCAATAAAAGTTTCCTGTAGAATAGAAATATGTCATGGCCTTGTACAAAATTAAAGAATGTGGTATGTATGCGCTACTTGCTAGACCTGATAGTTATGACACGGTTTTCCACGGTTTTAAAGATTGACGATTCGTACCTTCTAGAGATAGTACTAGCAAATGAATCGATTTGTCAAAAAAGGGAATGATATTACTAAGGGGGAACGGTTCTCAAGTTATGAGCAAAAGAGGGAACCAAGCCCCGCCATCACCACCCCTCTAACCCTAAAAATGTTGCATACTTTTCGGATGGTCATACTAAGAAACGCAGGAACACTGTTAAACATGTTTTTCATGAGTAACGAGTATATCGAGGTCGGTTAGAGCCGACTTTAACTTACGCTCTCGTAAGGCAACTAGCCATGAAAAAGCATATTCTCAAACTCTGCCGTTCGGATTCGGCGTTAAACTGTTGTAGGTCCCTTTCTCTTGTAGGGGCCCAGCGGACCGAGCATTTTGCGAGACTATCGCAAAATGCTCACAAACGAGCTCGCAAGTAAGCAAAGAACGGGAGGAATATTTATTTATCGCAAAGCACTCGCATACGAGCTTTCCAGCGAGAGCTTAGCGATAGAAATTCGAGTGCCGTGCTCGTACTCTGACGGCAGCAGAGTAACAGCTGGCTCGTGTCTTCCTTTTGCAAAAAAAAAACCGAATGCAAGAGAGAGAGAGAGAGTAAGCAAAATCCAATTCACGAGTGATGTGTTGATTTTGTCTTATGAAGTGAAGCCGAAGTGAACTAATTTTTCAGTTCTTTTTTTCCTTTGTTTTGCCAAAGGTTTCAGACGCGTGCGCGAGAGTCTAAATCTCTTAAGTGAACAAATAATTGTGCTAGACGGCTTTAAGTCACATAAGCTATGCGGAGTAAGTGTTACCATTATAAATTTACTTATTAAATTAAAATTGATATTTATATTGTCTGCAGCATTCAAGCAAAAGCGGCAAAACTTTGTTCAATATGCGCGGGAGAGATTGGCGAGACTGCAGAAATTTGACAAAAAAAAAAATAGCAACTATTATTATATATAGTTAGTTATAGTTTCTTATGGCCAAATAAGTGAGTTATCTCTATCATTTTTAGAATGTCAAAGTAATTATAAAAACTGCCAAAGAAGAGCATTAAAATAAATTAATAAAAAACGCAATTTTTTGTGGGAAACAATATGGGAATGTAACAAGTAAAAGTCTCGCAAACGCTATTTCTTGCGAGTCTTTTGCGATATCTTTTACGATACTTTTTTGATATTGCTGCGGGCTCAGAAGTAATATACTTTCTAAGTATATTTTAAATCAAAAACGTATCACAGTAAATATTGTATTCGACTTGCTAGAAATATTACAAAAGTATCGCAATACGCTCGCTAACCCTATTTCTTGCGACTATCGTAAACGAGACTTTCACTGCCACAAACTGAACGACATATGAATCATATTTCTATCTTTTCCTGATCCGTTTGCGAGAGTTTTGTCGGGTTAAGTATCGCAATTCACTCATTTGCGATATCGTTTGCGAGCGTTTGGTCCGCTGGGACTCACACCTTCTCGTGGTGACCACCGCTAACAGAGCGATGCATCCGCAACGCTGCTGGCTAACGTGAGCGGCGACCCGCCCTTCTCTACAGGGTACAATATATAGGGTTTGTGCGTCGGGTTTGGTATCCACCACCGTAAAATATCACCACCAATGAAAACGGCGATAATTGTAGCGGCCGGGACCGTGAAACGGTTGTGATGGCCAATAAAAAGAGAAGAATATATGAAAATACTTTTTTGTGTAAAGAAGTACTGGTCAAAGTGAATTAATCCTATCAATAACAACACTGTGTAAAACCTTATTTTTCCAAAATTAACGCAAATTTAAATGTTTTTCCCATTTCAAAATACCAATGTAGGTTGAAAGGTACACAAGTTCTACAGGTACTTCCCAACATTAAAAATTGCATTCCTTTGGCAAAATCAACTATATTTTGAGCTTTACATAATTGCCATTTCTAGCCAAATTAAGTGGCAAGTCTTTTGCTTGGCTCTTTGCAACATATATGGTACATATTTACAGAATTTAAAAGTCAACTACACTCGTTTGGCCTTTATGGTTAATGTGAAGTAAGCATGGTTGGTGGGGCAGCATCGGTTTCCTGTGGAACTGGACATTGGATGGGGTTGGCTTAGAGTTGCCTGTTGACATGCTGTAAATTTGAAAACAGTCATCCACTGGATAAAGAGTTGCATGTTGGCTCAAAGCAAACAATTTTGCTGTTGGCTGCTTTATTTGTGTGCGGGTTTGTACAACAAATTAACTGCGGTTAGGTTTGGAGCAGGCAGAGCCAACCAGAACTACCAAAGGATTTGGCCATGTTGTTAGTTGGCAGCAAGTGATGAACGCAGCTTTGCGCCAGTCATGGGTTGCCAGGAGAAGGTCGTTGTTGAGTTAAATGGTTTGTCTGTTTTGGAACATTAATTTTGTGCAGCAACTGTACCAGTTGATGCGAATTGTGCAACGATGATTACGCTAAGGGAATAGCAAGAATAGTTGTGAACTAGTTAAATGTAAATTAATTGAAAGAAATTTGAATTTTAAAAGAAATGAGCATTTAAATCACTAATTGTGTCCAATACGAATTTTAAGCGGACCGAAATGGTATTGAATAGTATTTCAAACTTGCTCTTCGATTCCATTGTTTATTCAATGATTCTTTTAGCATCTACATTATCCTTTTCCATTCTCATATCAAATATTTATTAAACACCTTGGCCAAAAACAATTTGTCCATCGTCGCATTACCTCAGAAGAAAAGTCACGTAGCGAATGCATAAAATTTCCCTAGAGAAGTACAAAAATGCCAAACTTTCATGCATTTATGCAAAATGAGAAACATGGGACCCTAAAAGAAAGGAGAAGGCATTAAGCTGCTGTGCGTGTCGCACTAATTTAACGCGAAAGTCCTTTGCCCTGCACGCACAACTTATACAAATTTCAGAAACACTTCGCACAGAGTTGCATGTCCAAACTAAAGTTGAGGCACCCAGCAATTTTACCCGCTTTGCATAATTCACGAACAGATTGTGATCCCCGGGATACGTGTGAATGACTCAAAGGCTTCGGGCCACCATATTTATGTGAACTTTTGGACTAAATTGCATTAGCACCGCAATTAAATCAAACCATGCAGGCGTACTCAAATGATATCTGGCCACAGAAGCAGGCAGCAGCAGTAATTGAAAGAAATTCAAAAGCCAATTTAATTTGAATTTTGATGGAATTGATTGAGTTTCGGTTGCTGCGGCTTTTGCGGCATATCCAACTGATACAAGTAATGATTTATTTGTGCTTACAGCTGCGTGAGCTGGCTTCTGCCCTTGCCATCAGCAGGAGTTAAAGCTCAAGTTTCGAACATTCTGGTTAACCACAAATTCTGTTTGCATATGTGCACTCGTGTGTGTGTGTACGTGTGTGTGTGTGGGTATTAACCATCTTTGTGTGGCTGTTGCCGACAAGTTTTCATAATTTTCCTGCGGTTTTACTAATAAATGTCAAATTGCAGCTAAAGTTGATAGAAGCAAGAAATTTGGGAGACATGCATAAATATTTTCCAAAGGAAAATGTTTTTGTTTAGAAGTATGGCAAAAACTTGTAAGATTGCAATGCTTTGCCTAACTTGAAGCTCCAAATAATTTTGATAAAATTTGTGATATATGTACCAGCTGGTCTTAATGTTTTAGAAGAGAGTTCAAAAACAATTATTATCCAGCCTCGCCTATCTAGTCTCTCAGTTTTGAAGCTGAATCCGAATAAAACTTTGCAAAGGACAATATTAATTACTTTAAATAATATGAGGTATATTCAGACAAAGTTGAATAGCAGTACACTTTTTTGGCTCCATTTAGTAACCAACTGAATGTATGATCTATTTTTTGGTAAGACCCTTCCAAAAATCACAATAATTTATTAAGGGATTAGGGACAGTAAGAATTTTCGAAAAATCGATTTTTGCATTTGCATAATAAACATATAGTTGAGTTTATTTTCAAAGATACAAGAACATTTTTTAAGACTTATCGGGTAAACTTACAGTAAAGTAAAAACTTTAATGGCTTTTTCTCAAAACTGTGTTTTAAAAAACGGTGACCACTGTCATTCAAAAACCGCTCAGTGGATTGGAATGAAATTTATATATAACTGTTGATTTTTTTCTAAAAAATGATTTGCAGTGGCCGTGTTATTAGTAAAATCGATGTACGAAAAATCCGATGGATCTAGTCCTAAGTGTTGGAGGAGTATGAATTGAATATTAAACAAAACATTCATTAAAATATTGTGAACAGGGCCAATCTATATACAAAGTAAATACATTTCGATCAAACGGGAAATTGATTACAGCGGGTGTCGTCAGTCAAAACTTTTGGATTGTGACATAGTGTAGGTTGTAAATATAGTTAAATGTAACATTGTGGCATACCTACATATTTTTCGTGCACTGTCAAAATTTGTAATAAATGTTGAAAACCCGTATTTGCGAGGTTGATGGAGTTTAAAAAAATATAAGTCTTAAATTATGCATCGTACAATAGCATGTAATACGTCGTTGGAAGGAAAAAAGTAGCACCTTTCAACGTGTATTACATTGCAATCTCGGATAAAAATTATGGAGGCTACATCTAAAAATATAAATGATTTTTTTTTAGTTTTTTGCGACTTCGCCTTACTTTGAACGAAAATTAATAATTCAAACTTGTATAAAATTGTTTACTTTTGGTATGCCGTTTCAAAAAACATAAAATTTCGCGTATTTTGCAATTTAGTTTATTAAAATATAGTAGTTTTTGATCGAGTGATTAAATATTTTTATAAAAAAGCAGGAATGCAAACCACTCGGAAATAAGGACTGGTTTGGTTCAGTGGTTCCCACAGTTCTTGAACCGGCGGTTCGGTTCATGCAGGTCTAGGGGCTTACGAACCGCGGTTATGGTTCGTTTTGGTTCACTTTTTATTTATTTAATTAAATAAAGAAAAATATTTTTGATTCAAGTGTACAGATTATTCAATAACAAAGACTTAGGTTTCTAGTTAATCGGGTATGTTCAAAACTTCGAAATTTCCGTATAAACGTAAAAAGCGCCCGCAGGCTTTATGTCACTTTTGAAAGTGTCATATCGCCCGCATTCGGTGTGTCATAAAACCCGGGGGTATTATGTCACTTTGAACAGTGCATGGGCAACGCCCGAAATTTTCAAAAAAGTACTAATTGATTAAAGCTCGAGCAAAAATTTCAGTTACAAAATAATATTAATATAACGTTTTTATTTCTGTTTTTTGCACAAAGCTACTCCTTCAACTCTAACCAACACCCGACAAAAGTAAAAAAAAAATATTCTTTAGTTTGCTATTAAGTTATAATTTTAAATTACATTTATTATCTTCTTCATCGTAACGATACAACAGGCGAATATTCTGAAGTTCAATTTATCAGAATCATTTTTGTTTTTTTTTTTTTTTTTTACAGCGGAGTCCAAATGCTTCATTTCGCAAACGAGTTTCTGACGTGATTCGTTTTATACGTTCGGCAGGGGAGGTGACATAACTGAGTCGTTTCATTTGCGCCCGAATTTTCAAAATATAGGGGTTCCTTTTCCCTGACTATTGTAACAGCTAGAAACCATTGAAAGTCAGTTTCAAGTACCGTTCATTTTTGTTATCTCTTGATTGAAAGTACCGTTCATTATTTTTTTCTTTTCTGCATCTTACGCATGATTATGTTCTTATTAGTGTATCATTAAGGTTTGAGCAGCGTGGACGCGAAATTGATTTAGTATACTAAAGTAAAATTGTTGGTGGGCTTCGAAATAATTCGATACTGTGGTTGCTTCCAGCACAACAACAATTGTTCGAAATTAAGCATTCGACCCAAAAAAATTCGCGGTTTGTTGGCTTTATTAAAAATATATAATATGTGAAGAATTGAGAATGCGCCGCAGGCCAAAATTAAAAAAGCACAGACAATAATTAAAAAAAAAATCGCGCGATTTTAATTTTAATTATTGTCTGTGCTTCTTTAAAATTTTTGGCCTGCGGAGCATTCTCAATTCTTCACGAACATATACTATATAATTTTTTCAAGAACTTTGGAGTAGGGGGTAACTCTACTCTACTACTCTTTCAACTCCGTCATTAACAGACAAAATGATTTGATCAAGTAGGAAACGACATTTGAAGAATTGGATTGCAATTCGGACATTGAAGAGGCAGATCTAGACAACGAGTTTATTTTTACTGAAAAAAGAACAATTCGCTATTGCAGACAAATTATTGAAAATACCCTTAAAATATTTCAATAAATAAAATATAAAGAGTTTCGTTTATCCAAGTGCATACAAAATTTACTCAGAATTTGTTTTTTTCTTTTCGGGCGTAAAGTGTTATAAAGCCCGAAAAAAAGTGACATAGTGCTCCGCGGGCGTTATGACATTTTCAAAAGTCAGCGGGCGTTATTACATGCACCCCTCTGACATATCTGGCTCGACACATATAAATAAATTTTCAAAATAACAGGGAATAATCTTAATAATCTTTAGGTAAACGCTAACAATCAATGTTTTTACTTTTTTAAGGAATTGAATGAATATCCGTTATGCTTTCATTATCGTTCGGTTTTTGTTGTTTATTAACATTAAATGAGATTAAGATACATTTTTTCATTCTTCTAATAGCAGGCTTGATTCCTCGAATCAGTTTTTTACAACTCTGCTTTTCAAAGTATTTTCGTAATATTTTAAAGCTAATTTCTGATTTTGCTCACTATTCGCCAGTAACTTAATACCAAGCTAAACTGAACGGAACTGAACCATTTTATTTTTCGGTTTTTGGTTCGTTTTATTATTTTTGAAAACACACTGGTTCGGTTTACGGTCCTTCTATGCGTTGCAAACTTCTGGGCAAAATTATAATAAACTTTTTCAAGTGTATAAAAATTGGTTTATCTAGCAAATACTTCAATAAAGGAAATTAAACCTGTTAAGTCATGTATGGCACGTTTAAAGACCTAAGTTTCTTCTTTCCAAAACTGGTAAAAAAATGAAAATCAGTGCATATTTGACGAAGCTATGGGCGTAAAAGTGACCGTATGTGCAAAAAAAAGTTTTTTTTACCGTTATTCAAAATATTCTAGTATGCCACAAAATTCTATTTAACTATTCCCAAAACATGTTATATTTAATTTTAAGAAATTAAATCGTGTGAACTGTTGAGAAGTTATGATGGTTACCGCTACGCTCTACTTGTTGCCGGTAAATATATTGACAGCTTTTATATTATTAATATTTTGAACAGTTTCAACAGTCCACAAATTTGCAAACTTCTCATTTAAGTTAATAATAATAAAAATTAGGGTTGTCGAATATATTATCGATATCGAATATTTTTGGTGATATTTTTCGGGGAAATTTTTGTTTTAGCCTTCAGTCACAATGTTGCGAATAACTATTTCTTGTGCTCTAGACATAAAAGGAACAATGTTTTAAAGTTGTTTTATTAACTGTTAACTGTGCAAAAAGTAGTAAGGACAATGGCAACTCAACAAACATAAAGGCGCACTTAATCGCAAAGCATGGAGATGCCTCGCTCCAATGCAGCCCTATTAAGTTCTGGATTGCAGAGAAAGACGCATTGCCAGTGCTTTCTGACTTGGCATTGTCATATCTTATTACACCGGGAAGCTCCATGCCATCGGAACAATTGGCATCGGCTATAAAAAGTGCGGTTTCTGACACCAGAAGCCGAATGAACGATGAGCACATAACTCAACGCGTCTTCCTAAAATTTTGGTCCAACGATTATTGGTAAAATCAGAAGTTTTTAAGTCTCAAAGATTTAACTGAATAAGTTTTTTTTATGCTTTGTAATTCGAAGGCTCTAGTTTGAAAGATGACGAATTAAAAAAAGTAAACACTGCTTTCGTTCCATGAATTTACATTCATGAATAAGTTTTCAGAACTTCCTATGTTATATATGAAATAAAAAAAAAATATCTTTTCTTAATTTAATAAAAATACTTTAAATCTTTATTTTTTTGCGCAGTCAGATTGTAGTTCTTATTACGCGTCAAATGACGCCTCAATTACCTCAATAGACATGTTCATTGTTATGATTCGGGCTTTTATTGAAAAATATCGAAAATATCGATGTTTTCGACACCAAAATATTTATATCGAAATGATAATTTTTCAATATCGCCAAAAATATCGATATAGATATTTTTGAAAAAATTCGCCAACCCTAATAAAAATGCTCAGATTATTATGAAGATTTGATAGGTGTGGAAGAAATGGTCCAAAAAACGCGAAATTTCAAAAATTCTAATTTGAGTTCAGATTATTATAAAAACGGTTAAGCCGGCGGGTAAATAGGAGGTGTAGATCAATTGGTCAAGAAAATCGCGAACTTTGCAAATTTTCAAAGGACCTAAGCTAATTATGAAGATTGTATAGATGGCAATGGAAGACGCATCTATAAGAGGACTTTTGTCAATCATTAAGATTTGAAAGATGGCAATCGTAGATTCATAGATGGTTAGATCAAACGGTTTAAAAAGTATAGAAATAATTTGTGGCTTATATTATATTATTTTGATGCAAATTTTATTTCAGTGTTTGGAGGACTTACACATTCACAGCATAATTCGCAGACCAGCTCGATTTAAACTAATGTTCTCTATCAGTCTTCTGAGAGTGCTTTAGTGAGCACTATAAAACCTATTAAGTTCACCTTTAAACTGATCAGTGATCAGTGATCACATGCAATGGAAACTGTGATAAGTTAAAATATGAATTTGAAGTAATTAATTAGAAGTATCATAGTCCATGTACAGCTACATGACCAGGCATGTAATTGCAGTATCAAAGGAGGATGTAATTTCCACTCAAAGTGCCTTTACTCATGATTGGTTGCAAGTTTGGCGCTTTAGGGAAAAATGCTGTCGAGCAATGTTACCGCAAAGATCTAGTTGCGAAACAGGGGCCGATAAATATTATATTTCGACAACTTTTTGTATAATTAATATTTTCTTTTCAAATTTTGGTCAAATCAACATGAATTTATGATGTAGTATTGTTACTTTTATACAAATATACAATAAATAAATAAAATTACATACAAAAATAATTAATAACAAAAGCGTAAGTTAAAGTAGGCTCTAACCGACTTCGATATACCCGTTACTCATGAAAAAACATGTTTAACAGTGTTCCCGCGTCCCTTAATGTGACCATCCAAAAGTATGCAACATTTTTTGGTAGGGTGGTAGCGGGAGGGCAGTTCCACTTTTTTGCTTATAACTTGAGAACCGTTCATCCGATCTTTATCATTTCTTCGGCAAATCGATTTATTTTGCTAATTACTAACTATCTCTAAAAGCTACGAATCCTCTATCTTTAAAACTGTAGGAGATATAACGTTTTTTCCGAATTGCGGGGGCGGGAGGGGGCGTGGCCAAAATTTGAAACAAACTTCATCTGCGTGCAGATAAAAGAAGCATTTGTCCCATACATGTCAAACCTCTATCTCTTACCATCTCTGAGATCTAGGTGTTCATACAGACGGACGGACAGACGGACAAGACTAAATCGACTCGGCTGTTGATGCTGATCAAGAATATATATACTTTATATGGTCGGAAATGATTCCTTCTGCCTGTTACATACATTGCAAAAACAAAGCCCGTCGCGCTTCGCTGCGCCTTCAACAGTATAGCTCAATATACTGATGGGTTTTTCTTCAAAAAAAAAAATTACTTCGAATCAATCGGGACTCACATACCTCCCTTTCCGCCCATATCCGATCCAAAGTCCACCCACATCCCACCCACTTTACACCCAATTTCCCCAGTTCCCACAAATCTTCCCACCTACTTTCCTCCCACATCCCGCCCACTTCTCGCCCACTTCCCACCTGCATCCCACCTACTTCCCAGCCCTCATCCCCATCCACATCCCATCCATCATCCACTTCCCACCCACATCCCACCCCTTTAACCCATTTCCCCAGTTCCCACTCACTTCACACCACATTCCTCCCACATCCACTTCCCGCCACATTGCACCACTTCACAACCACTTACCCACTTCCAAAACAATAAACCACTGAATCCCCATGACAGAACATCCAGCTTATTTTCACATAATAAATCACAAATAATTTTTCGGGTGATCGATTTTAACCCAATCGCGAAAAATTTGTTTTTATTCATCGGCAAAACGGTCACATTTTCAAATTCGAAAAATCATATTTCGATATATTTCGTATTCTATCGCTACAAACCGAGTTTCAAGCCGATCGGATGAAACAATGTTAAATTTTCAGGGTTGCTAGGAATTTTTCCGGGATGGCAAATACATATCAAATTATTTCGGGTTCTGTCCCTTCAAACCATTCAAGCCCCGAAATTTTGTTTGACCGCTGGGTCAAATTTTTCAACATCAGAAAATCACATTTCAATTTATTTCCTATTCTGTCACTAACAAACCGAGTTTCAAGCTAATCGGATGAAGTTAAAAATTTTTTCTTGCAAAATTTTTCTGGAATTTTCCGAACGTTAGGTCAAATTTTCAACTTCGGAAAATCTCTTTTCAAACTATTTCGTATTCTATCGCTTACAAACCGAGTTTGAAGCCAACCGGATGAAAAATTTTTGCATGCAGAATTTTCCGGCCATTTTCCTGAGTGGACGGATTTTCCAAAATCGGGAAGACACGTGTCGAATTATTTCGAGTACTTGCATACAAACCAAGTTTCAATCGATCGGATGAAAAATAACATTTTTTGCCCTACAAATTTTCCGACGCTTTTTCCGACTCCCAAACCCCCGTCTTAGTACTCACTTCACCACCAGAATAAACTCCTGTCCAAAACTTCAGCTTTCTATCTTTTTTAGTTTAGGCTGTGCGACGATTACCAATCAGTAAGTCAGTGAAGCGTCAAGACACTCTCTTTTATATTTATAGAGATGTACCTTCGGTACAGAGCGTAATTATTAACAAGTGAGAAAGTCGGTCAAACCCCGACTATAATATACTCTACTTCTCTCTCTCTCTCTCTCTCTCTCTCTCTCTCTCTCTCTATTTCTGATTGTGCAGCGTTGGTTGTGATAGGGTGGGTTGGTGGGGTGGCAGGGGTGGCCGGGTTATTTCAGATTCACTTATTTGCTCATAACTGAGAACCGCTCGTCCGATCTTTATCATTTCTTTGGCAAATCATTACATATTCCTAATGACTAACTATCTCTAGAAGGTACAAATCATCTATCTACAAAACTGTGGGAGATATGAAGTTTTTTCAAAATTGTGGGGGCGGGAGGGCGTGGCAAAAGTGAAAATAAACTTGATCTGCCTGCAAGTATAAGAAGCATTTGTCCCCATACATGTCAAACCTCTATCTCTTACCATCTCTGAGATCTGTTTGTTCATACGGACGGACAGACGAAGACGGACAGACGAGACGGACAGACAGACGGACAGACGGACATTTATCAGGTGCAGTTGGGTTGATTGTATTAAAAGAGCAAATACAGATAACCGATAAGTATGCCTTAAGGCTGTTAAAGGCAAAATAGAAGTCATATTTTCGTGATTTCTTTCGGAGATGTGATATGTGTGGCTTGACATGATTCTCATAATTTTGAATTTACCATTCTTCGGTGTTTTTGCTCGGATCTTATTATGGTATACAAAATAGATGGATATTTGGCCTAAGTTTATATATATTAAGTCACTAGGTTCAAACTTAAAACTTGTGACTGACAGTTTTTCCCTTTAACTGTTTCGTGTGCGCTGGATATTTAAGGCAAAATGTTTAAAAGTTATTTTATTCAAGTTGATCCACAGAAATCGCAGTGCAATAAAGTTGTAAAGACCAGTGGCAACTCAACAAATATAAAGTTGCACTTAAAAGCAAAGCATGGAGATGCTTGGCAGAAATGCATCGTATCAACGGCAAATGTAAGTATACGTATATCATTTTGAATTCTGGGAATTTGTGTTTTTCGTGTGTGGCATGGTGCGGCTATTTGGTATAGAACATAAATACATATGTGCATGCTTGTATGTACATATGTTTGTAAGTCTATAAAAAAGGGCCTAAACAGGCTCGGACTTGTTCAATCTCCAGAAGCTCTAATGTAAATCTATAATTTTATTTAAAATCTTTGAATTTTTTTAGACGAAAATTCCTCTAAACCAGACATAAGTAGTGGATGCGATAAAGAATATGGGAGCCTTCAAGGGTAAATATGGAAACTAAATAATTGAATATATATATTTCTTTTAGGAAACATCATTTAATGCATCTAATAACTCGCTCTCTGAAGACGTAAAAAGTGTGGTTTCTTACACCCAGAAACCGAATGACCGGTGAGCACATAACTCAACGCGTCTTTCTAAAATCTTTGTCTAACGATTATTGGTAAAATCAGAAGTTTTTAAGTTTCGAAGATTTGAATACGTTTTTTATGCTTTAAGTTGAATACTCGTTTGAAAGATGTTGTTAAAAGTAGACATATAAATTTAAATCAAACGTTTTCAGAAAAATCTTATGTTAAATAAAATATTTTAAATATCTTATAACGGTAACCTCTACTGTTCATTGTTAGTTTATAAAAATATTTCGATCAATAAAATATTTTTATCGAAATTATACTTTTTCAATAGCGCCGAAAATATCGATAAAGATATTTTTGAAATATTCGACAACCCTAGTGTAGATCAAACGAACCCCAAAAAAATCGCAAAGGTTTAAGAAAACTGTTTATGAGTTTAGATTATCATGAAGATTTATTTGATGGCCGTTGACAAGTAAGCGTCACTTCTTCGTTTTGTACGCTGGCATTTTTTTAGCATATATATGCGGGTCTAGAGCCTTCAGGCCACTAGCGTCAAATTTGTAAAGCAGCATTCGTCAAAAAATCGCAAAAAACACAACTGCAAGATGTCATGTAAGTTAAAACAAAGCTGCAATCCTGTACCATTTTGGTAAAGGTTCGGTCCAGCCACACTTGGTGTTTTTTCCTGTTGGTGCACCGGCGCTTTTTATTGGAATTAGCTCATTTGGCTCTTTTTGCTAATAATTGGCTTAAGCGAAAATAGTTGAAACATTATTCAGCACCTAAATTATATCTGGACATTTTTCCTCTGTACACACTGAAAACTATCGGAAACACAGAATGTAACTCTGTAAATAATCTGAGCCTGTACTGTTACTGCTAATATTATACTATATTCCAAGCATGGTTCTAAGCCGGTAGCGGCTGCGAAAATTGTGGATGGATAATTTGTGAAATAATCTGCAACTAAGCTAAGAAGGGTTGATTATAAATTTAGGTTTCTTACAAAAAACATGCACATTGCAATGAGACCACAAACACTAGTTCACAGATGCAAAACAAATAATGAGTTAGTGATATTTTGTCGTATCAAATCGGCCTTCATTTGAAAAAGCTAAAGCTTAGCTTATTTACACCAAATAGTTGAAGACATGGTAGCTTGTCTAATTTTTACTTTTATTGTTTTTTCCCAACCAATTAAAACATTGATTGTATGGTAGGACGTGTGATGCGATGTGTTCTCCAGCGATAAGCCTATTGAAGATTCATTCGGGAGAATGATGAAACGGTACCGTATAGGCAACCAGCTCATTTTTGGTGTACAATAATGCATAAGTTGTTTTCAGTTGTGAACCAACACAACTTTTTCGGACCTAGAGCCAGCATAAACTCACTAAGTATCAAAGCTATATTTTCAAAATACCTGCAGAACGTATTTTTAAACAACATGGAACTTAGTTGCTTTCATGTTAGCGACTTAAATTCTTATTTATTGTTATCAAATATAGTGCCATACAAGGAACTCTGTACGAGTATAGATCCAAATTATGTAAGGTTTGTAAAGAGTTATAAATATCGAAATGCGTGATAAGTACATAAAAAAATTTTTGTTTTTACTTGTAAATTAAGAATTCTCATGCAAAGGAATGGTTGTATAATTTTACGTTATTTTGAAAAAATATTTTTCATTCAATGAACTGAAAATATAAGACGAATAAGTGAAGAAATTTTTTTGGATATAAGAATATTGTTTGGTTTGTTTTTAATGTAAGTAAATTAATACATGAATATGTTTTGCTTTTATTTTTAAGTTCAAGAAAACTTAAGAAATGAAAAGGATGTGCTATTTTACGTTATTGTCAAAAGAAATATTTTGAAAAAATAACATAAATAAGACATAAAAAAATGTTGGATCTTTTTTCTATGAAAATGGTTCTTTTTAAACTTTTTTGGTTTTTTCTTAAGTGCAACCGAAGGTTCGTGACGTGTTTAACCGGTTCCTTTACTAATCGAACGTAAGATTTTGGTTGGAAACTAGGTTCATAGATTGTTAAATAGTTGACAGATTTTTGCCTTTACACAAGAAATGCCTTGATGAGTCTTTTTTAAGCTGTTTTGAAATTGGGGGAGGACACAAAAAAGAATTTGAAGATGAAGATGAGTAACGCCAACGATTTTTGAACGATTTTTTGCCCGGTTTTGAACGCTTTTCGCTCTTTTGAAATTTTGGCCAGAGGGTCCAGAGAAATAGAGTAGCGCTCTAGAGCCAGCCGCGTTTTGTACGCATACAGCGACAGCCGACGACTGTAAGTGTGCACACGTATTCTAAGCATTACTCACACTAGCAAGTGCATTCTATTTTTAGATTTTACGCTCTCAACTTTGTGTTAGCGGAGAGAGCGCGTTCGGCATCTTAGAGATTAATTGGCCTTTGCTACCACATTCGCCCGACAAAAGTTTAATTCAATTACTATTTTATTTCGAACTTGACTTGGGTTTTTCTTTCTTCGAAATCGCAATATAAATGGGATTTGTAAAACCCTATTTAGGGGGCGATCAAGAAATTAAACAATTCTGTGGTCTATAAAATCGATTTTGTTCCGGTCATAATATTGCAGATTTATTGAAGAGATCTAAAAAAAATTGACTTAATTTGTTTGAACCAAACTTTTTCTGTATTCAGTGGATTCGGTTCAGGGGCTTAAATATTTGAAAGGTTCGTTTTATATGATTCAAGTTTGCGACCTTGGTTTTTATATTAAATGCATTCTATATATAGTTATAATTTAGATGATTTGAAAATTTGTAATAGCCAGACTCTCTCAAAATTTAAGAAAACATCTATGATTCATCAAAGACATTAATATGTTCCTAGACATCAAACATCATCCAGCTGTAATTTACCTAAAGCTTTGCATAGGACTGTGACAGGGTTTTGTATGGAAAAAAGCTGTCTTAAATCGATAAAAAATTTGATTTTCAGAAAAGCTTGTTCGAAGTCTAAAACAATTTTTCGAATTTGTTTTGGAATTTTGTAAACAAAAATGTAACCTAAGAAACTAGAAATCCCCTGGGGATGTGTTCTACAAATTGCTTTCGACTAGAGGCGGCCATCCACAGCTCATATGAGCCGAAGTCAGTCGTGTTTTTATGCAAACGCGAGCCGAAGTTATGGTTGTGTGAATCGATGAACACTGCATGGCAACCCTGCAGTGAAATTGTCAACTAGTAACAAAAAAATACTGTCATACACCTAGTTGGAATACATGTAGAATTAAACTGGTAGCAAAATTGCCAAATTCGGGTGAGTTTGGCAACAACAAATATTAGCTAGCTTACTAATTTGAGGTAGTTTTAACTAAATTGTAATTGAGCTGGTTGCAAACGAATTGGAAATGAGTGAGTTGACCGCCAGATGTCGATAAACTTCCACTATACTGGGCAGCGATTCAAACAGACTTACATAAGTAACACCTAAGGGTCAACTGGTATTTATCTGGTTGAAAATGGCTGCTGGAGGGCAAAATTCTTTTGCTCTATGTTATCTGGTATTTATCTGGTTGCAAATGGCTGCTGCCGGGGACAATTGTCACATTCCTATGACATGCCTGTGTAAAATGGACGACTTCAATATATGTATTTGGATAGGAAGGGCAACCAGTTGCAAGTTTTTAGCGACCGATACATTTCTGGTTGTAAACTAGACACTTTCCCTGCAGGGTAATAAAATGTCTGTTGTCTGAAGAGAGCTCTCTTGTTCACTTCTCCATCGGGCATTTGCCCGAGTCTGCTTTTGTCACATATCTTAAGGGGAATTGTGTCGTTTTTATGTCGAAAGCGATTTGTGGAACACATGGAAACGAATTACTTTCGTTAGGAAAATGAAAAACTGGAAAACTTCAAAATTTAAATTCGAAAAAAAGAATTCCAATTAAAAAGTCAATAATTGCGCCTTAGAATTCACCAAGTCCAAGGTTTCACTGTAGTCAACTCGCACTATCAAAATGTTTGCCGACAAATTAAAGATTTTTGAATAAGGTCAAGGGCAAGATTTTTGTGGTTTCTGACCCAAATGGCAAAGCTAAAGCTAAATCAATATTCAACTTATGTGGAGATGGAGAGCAACAACATATATACATAAATACATACATACATATATGTATTGTAGGTATGAACAATTGTTGGTAATTTATGGCCAACGAACGATACGCCACGCCTCTCTCCACCGAGATTATAATAATTGCACATCATCACCAAAACGCACACACACACACACACTAGCATATGCTTGAATGTGTGTGTGTGCGTGTGTGTGTGCCTGTTGGCCAGCCTGGTGACTCGTCGCTTGTTCTAGGCGTTATTTTGGATAAAGTGTTGGCATCCCCAAACACGCACCCACCCAACCCACCACCCACTACCCACTTACCGCCTTTGCGCTTGTCGATGCGCCTCACCATGCTGATGCCCATATCCATGTCCATTTCCATATCGGTGTCAAAACCAAAGCTCTGATAGCCCTTGGCACTTAAGGCATCTGAATAGCTTTGCATTACGTTTAAAAGGACTTTTAGAGTCCTAAATAATAGTAATGTTTTACTGTAGAGCGGGGTTTGAAACGGTTTTTTTATTTGGTTTTTGGTTTGTTTACTGTTAATGTGGCTGACACACGCTTAGGTCAAAACTCAACACTAATCGTTGTAGACACAAATAAAACAAAAAATAATACTGTTCTTTTCGTTAATGTGCGAAATGCGTTGGAAAATAATTGTTTTAAAAAAAAAAACACTTTGCCACTGTCTTGGGTTAGTTGTTGTTGCCACCAACACTTGAATCGTAATTGAATCGCAATCGTGGCCGGGGCTATGTGAGTCAAAATAGCAACGAATGTTTAGCAACGCATTGGAACGGTGGAGTGTGGAACAAAAATACATTTTTTGTTTTTAAGTTTACTCACTAACTACTTAACTTATGGAGACAAATTAAATTGCAAAATGTTGAGAAAAGCATAAACTATGGTTTTGAATGAAGTTTGGGTGGATTTGAGCATTTCACGTATTAAAATATCAAGTCAAAATAATGGACCTTCCATAAATGGATGAATATGTGGCCTTTCAGAGATACAGTATACTGGCGTAAAAAGACTTTATTCAAAACAATAGTTTACGCTTTTCTTAACATTTTGTAATATAATTTGTGTCAAAAATAAAAAATTATTTATGTTTCATTTTCCACCATTCCAATGCGTTGCTAAACATACGTTGCTATTTTGACGCACATAACGGAGCTTTCGATAAAACAACTTTCGATAGTTATCGATAAATGCAAAGAGCTGTGAAAGGGTAGAATATTTTCTTTTTATTTATAAATAAATTTAATTATTTATAACTGTTGGCTTTTAACTGACTTATTCTTCACTTGATCGGAGCTTTATTTTTAAAGTGACTAGAGATGAGCGTTTTTTGACTTAGAGATGACAAAATTAGAGAGTACTTTGGAGGTAACAAATTAGTAGGCCTTGATATTCTATGAATTTGTTAAACTATTCAAATTTAAAACATCACCAAAAAACAACTAATTGAACTTTAAAATCTAATTTTCTCTAACTTCAACTTTTATTTCCCTGTCCAAATCGCCGTCACCGATATACCATCACTATAAATCTCAACAAGCTGGCAGCCCTCTCTTTTGTCAGTGTTATAAAACGTCTCGCATATAAACAGCTGTTGCGGTCGGAGACGTCGGGGGTAAACTTTTCACATAACCAGAGACAAC
>JAEIFU010000803.1:0-96757 GCA_018904235.1 Lordiphosa stackelbergi | reverse complement strand
GAGTTGTCGGAGTTAACTGCAGTGATTGACTTCATGTAAAGAATTACTATTTAAAGCTTTATATTGTACTCCACGCCTACTTTGAGCTACACCATTGCACCTAGCTTCACAATTTATGGAAAACTTGAATATCTGAAGCATAATACGGGTCAGTCTGTTGTGAGCGTTCGAAGTGTACACACGTCCCACGCGCATTGTCAACGATCGAAAGCAAAACCCCATCAGCAAACCGTTATCTACTCAACATTAAGCGACAAAGAGCAGGCGATGAGATGTCGCGAGTTAAGAGAAAAAAACTGTTTAAGCTAGACACCGGTCAGCGCCCAAACGAGCGTAAAAACTATTTCGCACCACTTCAGACTTTGAACAACGAAGACAACGAATGCATTGAAAATTGCGAGAGTGAAACAGAGCAAATCATCGAAAAGACAACAACAAAAATACAAGTACCACCAATCACAGTTATAAAATGTTCACTACAAAATTTACATGATGTGTGCACAGTCTTAAACATCACCAAATACTCTATTAGAAAATTTTCAATCGGCCTGAAATTTTATTGTGTCCACAAAGATGACTACGACAAAGCCTGCGATCACCTCAATACAAGATTCCAATTTTTTTCATACGCTACCAAAGCTGAGAAGCCCTACAAGGCCCTACTCATTGGGCTTGATAAAATGGAACCTACTATTATTAAATCGAAGCTCACCCAAAAATTACACGGAAAAAACCTTCAAGCATCCCAACTCTTGCTGTCGGAGCAGTACACTGTTCTACACCAGAACAAAAATGTGAGGCACTCGCCGAAAGTTTTCTGGGGAATCATTCGAGTACAAACTGCTTAAGCTTCTCTGATACTGAATTTGATGTTCAAAACTGCATAGACCATTTAAATTCCCTAGAAATAAACCCCGATGAAAATTACCTTATAAACTGTAGAGCAGTCTCTGAAATAATAAAAAAGCTCAAACTTAAAAAAGCACCCGGTCTGGACAATATTGACAATCTATGCCTTAAAGCTCTCCCTCGTAGTGGTATACGCTTCTTGACCGCCATAATTAACGCAAGTCTCCGAATCGGCTATTTTCCACAAGTTTGGAAAACTTCCAAAGTAGTCCCAATCAGAAAGCCAAATAAGCCTCCTGAGTCCCCCTCCTCGTACCGGCCTATCAGCCTTTTGTCTGCAGTCAGCAAAATATTAGAAAAAGTCATCAAAGAGAAGATCTCATCCTTTGTCGACAATGCTAATCTACTCCCGAATGAACAATTTGGATTTCGTAGGGAACATAGCAGAATTCATCCGCTGGTCCGAATCAAAAAGATTGTCAAACAAAACTTAAATAGGCAGATGTCCATTGGGATGGTGCTGATGGATATAAAAGCTGCGTTTGACTCCGTATGGCACAACGGTCTCATCTTTAAGATGACAGCTCTCAACTTCCCGACAGAACTTGTTAAAATAATACAAAGTTTTCTCAGCCAGCGTTCGTTTATGGTGTACATAGGTCGAGCTCATTCTACCGCGATTGATATCCCCGCAGGATGCCCCAGGGGTCCTGCCTCTCCCCTTCTTTATAACATTTATACTTCGGACTTTCCGAACCTAATCGGCTGCACGGCCTCAATATTTGCTGACGACACCGCAATAATTTCCCCAGGTCTATTACCAGCAGAAATCACACGGAACTTACAAGAAGCATTTGACTCCCTCCAAACCTTTTTCACAAGATGGAAAATTCTGGTTAACACCGATAAAACTCAAGCTATATATTTCTCAAGAAAACGATTGCGTACATATCTACCAAACAGCTACTTAGACCTAGATGGTACTGACATCCCCTGGGATAAAAAGCTTCGCTACCTTGGTGTCATCCTAGACCCAAAAATTAACTTCAAGGACCATGTAGGGTATACCATTGATAAAATCAATTCTCTTATCAGAACTCTGTATCCCTTAATGAATAGAAACTCACGGCTATCAATTGAAAATAAGTTATACTTATTTAGATCGATATTTCAGGCAATAATTTTCTATGGAGCCCCAGTGTGGTCTGATGTCGCCAAATGTCATATTAAGAGATTGCAAACAGCCCAAAACAAGCTATTAAAAATGATTTTCAAGCTCCCTCGGCATCATCCGACCTCCGATTAGCACCACAAAGCCAATGTAGAAATGATAGCAGACAGACTAAGCCGACTGACAGTTAACTTCAATGATAGATGTAGATATTCAACCTATAATCACATAAACCAAATAATTATGCAAATATAGATTTAAGTAGTATTAAGTTTTTTAAAAAGATATGGGGTTTTTTTTTGTAAAGTTTTCCCTGTTAAATCAAATAATAACACTAGTTTACAGCATTTCCGATCCCGACCATTTGACAGTCATTTTATATGTAAATCCCTTCGCTGAGTCCAAAAATGCAGTCCAAATATTTTTTAGTGGGGCCGTTTTCGAGAAATCGCGGAAAAGCTAGTTTTTAGATTTTGAAAAAAGTATCTTAAGAAAAATGTGTATATCTTCAGTATCGGTTCATTCATTATGAAATGGTAATGCTTTCTTGGAAGGTAATTAAATGCCCATCATTCATTCGTACACCACTTCTTGATCCGGTGCTTGCATTCGGCGTTATAAAGGCTTTTATCGGCAACTTTGCATTAAATTTATGAATTTTTAAAAAAAAGCTAGATTTTAAGTGCGATTTTCACCACGAAAAAATTGTATAAAATTTATTTTATTGCTGGTCACTAAAGATTTCTCTATTAAAAATACAACGCCACATAATTCATTCAAATCCGTCCAAGATTATAGAAGTTATTGGCATTTAAGTAAAAAATGGAAGGTTTTAAGTTCATGGAAATTGACTTGGTTTAAATGTTTTACTGTTCGTCGTAGGAGGCATAGTTAAAAATCAAACTATGCTATTAAAGGGCTACTATGACCTGCCAAAGATTTTTTGTGATTGACTTCGGTTGAAAATGAGTCTAAGACGTCAAATTGAATGCAAAAAAAAATTATACTAATAAATGGAGTAACGCTTGCAGGGGTTACATATAAAATTACTCCGCTAACAATTTCAACGACATTTACATAAATTATACGAGCTTTATCACCGGCCGAAGATACCTTTTCTCTATTTTTTGCTCACATATGTCTTATAAAAACAAGTGAGAAAGTCGGTCAAGCCCGACTATAACGTACTCTGTACCCGGTGTATATGCTGAATGCGTCGCTGCCACTGTGCTCATCTCTAAGTTTTTTTCTCTCTCTCTCTCTCTTTGATGCATGCAATGCGGTGTTGTTTGCTTGAGAACCGTTCATCCGATCTTTATCATTTCTTCGGCAAATCGATACGTATTGCCAATGACTACCTATCTTTAGAAAGTACGAATCATCTATCTATAAAACTGTCGGAGATATGACGTTTTTTCGAAAATGCGGGGGCGGGAGGGGGCGTGGCAAAAATTGAAAATAAACTTGATCTGCCTACAAGAAGCATTTGTCCCATACATGTCAAACCTCTATCTCTTACCATCTCTGAGATCTGTTTGTTCATACGGACGGACAGACGGACGGACAGAGGGACATGGCTAAATCGACTCGGCTGTTGATGCTAATCAAGAATATATATACTTTATAGGGTCGGAAATGATTCCTTCTTCCTGTTACATACTTTTGCACAAACTTAATATACTCTATGTACCTTCGGTACAGAGTATGAATATGTAATGACCGCAAGCGCAGCACAATTTATTAGGATATTGATTAATTTTTGACTCTTGCACTAATTTTTCAACCTAAGTCAATCACAAAAAAATCTTAGCCAGGTACAAAATAAATTTTGCAGGTCATAGTAGCCCTTAAATAGCATAGTTTGAATTTTAACTAAGCCTCCTACGACGAACAGTAAAACATTTAAACGAAGTCAATTTGCATGAACTTGAAACCTTCCATTTTTTACTTAAATGCAAATAACTTCTATATTATTGAACGTATTTGAATGAATTATGTGACGTTGTATTTTTAATAGATAAATCTTTGGTGATCAGCAAAAATTAAATAATTTTCACAATTTTTTTCGTGGTGAAAATCGCACTTAAAATCTAGCTTTTTTTAAAAAATTCATAAATTTAATGCAAAGTTTCCGATAAAAGCCTTTATAACGCCGAATGCAAGCACCGGATGAAGAAGTGGTGTACGAATGAATGATAGGGCATTTAATTACCTTCCAAGAAAGCATTACCATTTTATAATGAATGAATCGATACTGAAGATATACACATTTTTCTAAAGGTACTTTTTTCAGAATCAAAAATCTAGCTTTTCGGCGATTTCTCGAAAACGGCCCCACTAAAAAAATCGTGATATGGATTTTTGGACTCAGCGGGGGGACTTACATAAGAAATTGCTACCAAACGTTCGGGATCGCAAAATTTTTATTATTTTGTAAACTAGTGTAATTAATGAAATTTATAAAACAATAATATAGTCTACATTATAACAAAGCAGAATAAGTCCATAGGCTTGAACTCTTAAAAACTATGTATTAGATATTAGAAGCATGCACTTATTAAAACAAACAAATGCAATAAATGGAAAAAAAAAAAAAAATACGGGTTAAAGCTAATCTATTTTGGCCATTTTCATCCACCTAGGTCGAGAGTTGTCGGAGATAACTGCAGTGATTGACTCCACACAAAGAATTACTATTTAAAACTTTATATCGTACTCCACGCACACTTTGAGCTGCACTATTGCACCTAGCTTCCCAATTTATGGAAAACTTGAATATCTGAAGCATAATACGGGTTAAACCTAATCCATTATGGCCATTTTCATCCACCTAGGTCGAAAGTTGTCGAAGTTAACTGCAGTGATTGACTCCATATAAAGAATTACTATTTAAAACTTTATATTGTACTCCACGCCCACTTTGAGCTACACCATTGCACCTAGCTTCCCAATTTATGGAAAACTTGAATATCTGCAGCATAATACGGGTTAAACCTAATCCATTATGGCCATTTTCATCCGCCTAGGTCGAAAGTTGTCGAAGTTAACGGCAGGGATTGACTCCATACAAAGAATTACTATTTAAAACTTTATATTGTACTCCACGCCCACTTTGAGCTACACCATTGCACCTAGCTTCCCAATTTATGGAAAACTTGAATATCTGAAGCATAATACGGGTTAAACCTAATCCATTATGGCCATTTTCATCCACCTAGGTCGAAAGTTGCCGAAGTTAACGGCAGGGATTGACTCCATACAAAGAATTACTATTTAAAACTTTATATTGTACTCCACGCCCACTTTGAGCTACACCATTGCACCTAGCTTCCCAATTTATGGAAAACTTGAATATCTGAAGCATAATACGGGTTAAACCTAATCCATTATGGCCATTTTCATCCGCCTAGGTCGAAAGTTGTCGAAGTTAACGGCAGGGATTGACTCCATACAAAGAATTACTATTTAAAACTTTATATTGTACTCCACGCCCACTTTGAGCTACACCATTGCACCTAGCTTCCCAATTTATGGAAAACTTGAATATCTGGAGCATAATACGGGTTAAACCTAATCCATTATGGCCATTTTCATCCGCCTAGGTCGAAAGTTGTCGAAGTTAACGGCAGGGATTGACACCATATACAAAGAATTACTATTTAAAACTTTATATTGTACTCCACGCCCACTTTGAGCTACACCATTGCACCTAGCTTCCCAATTTATGGAAAACTTGAATATCTGGAGCATAATACGGGTTAAACCTAATCCATTATGGCCATTTTCATCCGCCTAGGTCGAAAGTTGTCGAAGTTAACGGCAGGGATTGACTCCATACAAAGAATTACTATTTAAAACTTTATATTGTACTCCACGCCCACTTTGAGCTACACCATTGCACCTAGCTTCCCAATTTATGGAAAACTTGAATATCTGGAGCATAATACGGGTTAAACCTAATCCATTATGGCCATTTTCATCCGCCTAGGTCGAAAGTTGTCGAAGTTAACGGCAGGGATTGACTCCATACAAAGAATTACTATTTAAAACTTTATATTGTACTCCACGCCCACTTTGAGCTACACCATTGCACCTAGCTTCCCAATTTATGGAAAACTTGAATATCTGGAGCATAATACGGGTTAAACCTAATCCATTATGGCCATTTTCATCCGCCTAGGTCGAAAGTTGTCGAAGTTAACGGCAGGGATTGACACCATACAAAGAATTACTATTTTAAACTTTATATTGTACTCCACGCCCACTTTGAGCTACACCATTGCACCTAGCTTCCCAATTTATGGAAAACTTGAATATCTGAAGCATAATACGGGTTAAACCTAATCCATTATGGCCATTTTCATCCGCCTAGGTCGAAAGTTGTCGAAGTTAACGGCAGGGATTGACTCCATACAAAGAATTACTATTTAAAACTTTATATTGTACTCCACGCCCACTTTGAGCTACACCATTGCACCTAGCTTCCCAATTTATGGAAAAGTTGAATATCTGGAGCATAATACGGGTTAAACCTAATCCATTATGGCCATTTTCATCCGCCTAGGTCGAAAGTTGTCGAAGTTAACGGCAGGGATTGACTCCATACAAAGAATTACTATTTAAAACTTTATATTGTACTCCACGCCCACTTTGAGCTACACCATTGCACCTAGCTTCCCAATTTATGGAAAAGTTGAATATCTGAAGCATAATACGGGTTAAACCTAATCCATTATGGCCATTTTCATCCGCCTAGGTCAAAAGTTGTCGAAGTTAACGGCAGGGATTGACACCATATAAAGAATTACTATTTAAAACTTTATATTGTACTCCCACTGAGCTACCCCACTCGTTGCACCTAGTCCCAATTTATATACTGGAGCATAATACGGGTTAAACCTAATCCATTATGGCCATTTTCATCCGCCTAGGTCGAAAGTTGTCGAAGTTAACGGCAGGGATTGACTCCATACAAAGAATTACTATTTAAAACTTTATATTGTACTCCACGCCCACTTTGAGCTACACCATTGCACCTAGCTTCCCAATTTATGGAAAAGTTGAATATCTGGAGCATAATACGGGTTAAACCTAATCCATTATGGCCATTTTCATCCGCCTAGGTCGAAAGTTGTCGAAGTTAACGGCAGGGATTGACTCCATACAAAGAATTACTATTTAAAACTTTTTATTGTACTCCACGCCCACTTTGAGCTACACCATTGCACTTAGCTTCCCAATTTATGGAATACTTGAATATCTGGAGCAGAATACGGGTTAAACCTAATCCATTATGGTCATTTTCATCCGCCTAGGTCGAAAGTTGTCGAAGTTAACGGCAGGGATTGACTCCATGCAGAGTATTACTATTTAAAACTTTTTATTGTACTCCATGCCCACTTTGAGCTACACCATTGCACCTAGCTTCCCAATTTAAGGAAAACTTGAATATCTGGAGCATAATACGGGTTAAACCTAATCCATTATGGGCATTTTCATCCGCCTAGGTCGAAAGTTGTCGAAGTTAACGGCAGGGATTGACTCCATGCAGAGTATTACTATTTAAAACTTTTTATTGTTTTCCATGCCCACTTCGAGCTACACCATTGCACTTAGCTTCCTAATTTATGGAATACTTGAATATCTGGAGCAGAATACGGGTTAAACCTAATCCATTATGGGCATTTTCATCCGCCTAGGTCGAAAGTTGTCGAAGTTAACGGCAGTGATTATCTCCACAGAAAAAATTTTGTCGGTAAATTCAACCAATTCTGTGGTTAAAATGCTCCAAACCATAGTCGTGGGTTTAACCAACTGTCAGCTACAGTAAAAATGCCATAAACTTTACTCCGGAGTGACTCGAGCTCAGGCCCATAGACCGCAACACGAATTGAACGACATCTTAACTGGCTCGGCTGCGTTCTCGCATGTGGCAACGCGTCATAAATCTTAGTTTGAACCGCCCCCACAAAAAATTTTTACACATCGGCATAGATGAGTCCACTTTAATTCCCAAGTTCGAATTCGGCCATATATAATTATAAATAGAACAACTAAAGTTTGCGCAGTAATTGTACTATTTTTATGGCAACTTTTACTAACGACCCAGTAAACCAACAAATAACAACAAAATATATTTACCACAGTTACGTGCCTGGTACTATTTCTATGGTAGAACGTTACTGCAAGCCGAAGCTTTAAAAAACAATAACAAACAACTAACACAGAAATTACGCAAGATTTACTATTTGTAGTAGTAATTTTACCAAAAAATTGTAAAACAAAACCTCAACAAATTACATGTAACAATATTTCACAGTAAAATTTACTGTAAGAATTGGTAGATTCAACCAACGAAAATTTTTTCTGTGTAAAATACTTATATTGTATATACGAGGGTTGGGAGCAATATCATTGAAAACAAAAAAATGTTTCTCACTAAAACTACTTTTTCAACCGATCGTTCCTATGGCAGCTATTTGCTATAGTCATCCTATCCGGCCGGTTCCGACAAATGTGCAGCGTATTTATACCAAAAGACTTCTCGGAAAGTTTGGTAAAGATAGCGTTAAAACTGACGCAGGAGATAGCATAGAAACGGACGGACAGACGGACATGGCTATATCAACTCAGCTCGTCACGCTGATCAAGAATATATATACTTTATGTGGTCGAAAATGCTTCCTTCTGTGCGTTACAAACATCCGGACAATTTTAATATACCCTCTCCAAGGGTATAAAAAACTTAAATTTTTTATAATTTGTATAATTTATGTGCAAGAACTTAACTTCCTATCTTCCAATTTGAAGATTATGCCAAAAAAAAAAAAAACACATGGTGCGTTGGCTGCGCCACTTTTAGTACAGAGATAATTAAATAGGATTTTTGGGATTGATTTTAAATATCTGCACAGCTTTCTACGTGTGTTCTTTTGTGAGGTTGATGGAGTTTTTTTGGAATGTGCTTGGACTTGTTTTTATTTGATGATGATGTATTATGACATAAGTAACTCGCGTCCACTAAATGAAGTCCGATCGCTGACAAACTTTTTATTCCCTTGGAGAGGGTATATTAAAATTGTCCAGATGTTTGTAACGCACAGAAGGAAGCATCTCCGACCACATAAAGTATATATGTTCTTGATCAGCATGACGAGCTGAGTTGATATAGCCATGTCCGCCTGTCCGTCCGTCTGTCCGTCTGTCCGTCCGTCCGTCTGTCCGTCTGTTCTATGCTATCTCCTCCGTCAGTTTTAAAGCTATCCTAACCAAACTTTGCACAAAGTCATTTGGTACAAACACGCTGCACATTTGTCGGAACCGGCCGGATCGGACGACTATAGCATATAGCTGCCATAGGAACGATCGGTTGAAAAAGTAGTTCTACTGAGAAAAACTTTTTTGTTTGCAATGCTATCGCTCCCAACTCTCGTATTTATGAGTATTTTATGCTTTCACATAAATTCAGCAAGTTTTATGCAAATCGGGCAACTATATTGTATAGCTGCCATACAAAAGATAGCATATTTGTACGTTCCAACTATAAATATTATCGGTCTCAACACAGTTTTAGAGAGTTTGATCGAAATCGGATGAATATATTGTATAGCTGTCATATAAAAAACTGGCAGAAATATATCATGCTCCAAGGGTATATAAACTACGGTCGCGCCGAAGTTTGCTTTCCTTTATTTTTCTTATATCTATTGGCACCAAAACAAAATTTTTTCCACCCGGTATTTTGAAATCTATTTTTAAGGGCCAGTTTAGTGATCAGCACCTGGTGAAAATCGCACTTAAAATATAGCTTTTTAAAGAATTAATAAAGTTATACACCCAGAGAAATCTAGCACGAATCGGCGAGACTGAAATCGGCTTCAATTTAGATTTTTTTCTTCTTGATTTTTTAAGACGAAAACTGCTTGCATTCGAGAAGACAATTGATCTTGACTTCCAACCTGTGGGCGAGGGAAGTGCGGGGAGCCATTAGCGAAGAGCTCAAGCAAAAAATGAGAGCAAGCCTCGCTCTTGCTCTCAGCGTCGCCAACGCTTCGGCTGTCACGAAGGTGCAAACAGCTTTGAAATTGGCATCTTTGCCGCGTCGGTAATCAATTGAATGTGAAAAGAGTCGGAAGTGAATAAAGTATAAATTATCAAAAAAAAAAAAAAAAAAACAAAAAACAAGTGAGAAAGTCGGTCAAGCCCGACTATAATATACTCTGTACCTCTCTCTCTCTCTCTCCCTCTCTCTCTCTCTCTCTCTCTAAGATTGTGCGGCGTTGGTTGTGAAAGGGTGGGTGGTGGGTGGCGGGGGTGGCCGGGAGTGATTCAGATTCACTTATTTGCTCATAACTTGAGAACCGCTCGTCCGATCTTTATCATTTCTTTGGCAAATCGATACATATTCCTAATGACTAACTATCTCTAGAAGGTACAAATCATCTATCTACAAAACTGTGGAAGATATGACGTTTTTTCAAAATTGTGGGGGCGGGAGGGGGCGTGGCAAAAATTGAAAATAAACTTGATCTGCCTGCAAGTATAAGAAGCATTTGTCCCATACATGTCAAACCTCTATCTCTTACCATCTCTGAGATCTGTTTGTTCATACGGACGGACAGACGGACAGACAGACGGACAGGACGACAGACGGACAGACAGACGGACAGACGGACTTGGCTATAACGACTCGGCTGTTGATGCTGATCAAGAATATATATACTTTATAGGGTCGGAAATGATTCCTTCTCCCTGTTACATACTTTTGCACAAACTTAATATACTCTTTGTACCCTTCGGTACAGAGTATAAAAAAAACAAAACAAACACGAACAAATTCCTAACGAGTTTGAATGAAAAGAAGCGTTAAAATATTTAAATGGTAAGTAAAAGTGGAAATTCTAAATTTACAAATGTACATACACATACATATGCATACAAAAGAAGCGGCCGACGCGCTGTCGCTATGTATTGTGTGTATGTATTCATATGTAAGTATCGCGTTTTTTATTTGTGTTAGTGTTCATACTTCCGTGTTTTAGTGTTGAGCAATTTGTGTTGATACGTGCATATGCAGACATATGTTTTCGCATCATATGCTTTATCCGTATCGCTTTAGTAAATTATATTTATCGGTATTCTATTTAAATTTTTGTTTGTGTATGTTTTATTTTATGTCTGTTTGTAATAATCGTGGTATTTCGAATTATATTCCAGATTGAAATTGCGAAGTGGGACGACTTCACGGAGAAAATTATTCCTTTTTATTCCGAAAAATTTCACAACGAAGCGTGCAAGCAACTGCTAGCCGGGGCCAGGATGGCAAAAACAGTCGGTAAGTGTTAAAAATTATTTTTAACTGTTATTAGATTTAATATTACAACAAATTTTTACTAAATCAAAATGTTTCTATTTTTTTGGCAGATGCTGAGTATTATTATATTTGCTTTATCCTGCTCAACGTTGGCTTACTGCCGACGGCAAGATTCCGCATTGAGAGTGGCAAGAAATCTGCGAAGCCAACCATCGCGGATGCCTAGACCAGCACGATCTTGCGGCTATTATCGCTTAATGACAAAAAGAATTGAGAAAATAACATCTGAAAAACGTATTAAGAATTAAGTATACATAAGCCTTTTTTGATTTTCATTAACAATAAATATAATTAAATAAATTCAAGACTTTTTATGCTTACAACCAAGAAGATCTATGCTTGGTTTCGAGACTTTCCAAGCTTACAATCAAGTACATCTCCTCTTGAGGTGAAGACTTTTCATGCTTCTTTTCAAGAAGATCTATTCTTAAATTCGAGACCTTCCATGCTTACTACCAAGAAGATCTATGCTTGATATGAAGCCGACTTAATTTCAAACCAAGAATTTCAGTCTCAGAAATTCGTGCTTGATTTCAGTATTATCGGCTTGGATCCAAGAATATTTCGTCTTACCGTACTTTTGATATCAAATCGGCTTGATATCAAGCACGATCGGCTTGGTTTTTTCTCTGAGTATAGCAAACTTGCCAATAAAAGCATTTATAACTTCGAAGCAAAGGGATTTACATACGAAATGTCTGTCATATGGTCGGGATCAAAAATTCTGTAAGATAATGTAATCCTTCAAATGTTTTTTTCCGTTTCAGATCTACACCTTCTACTTACAAACGCCTAAATTGTCATCTAAACATCAAGCGCTTTTCTAAATACTCTTGTAATAATTACACTAGTTTGCCAAAAAGACCCATTTCTACTGAAATTTTAAAAGTGCGATTCTTAAGTAGAAAAAATAAAAATAATTTTTTGGATTAAAAAAGAAATTTCTTGCATTTTTCAGCAAAAATTGAATTTAAATGTTTTGGTTTATTGTATCCAAACTTCTAATCCGATTTAAAAACAATGTTCTACGCAATTACTGGCAGTTCAATTACCTTTCAATTCATATCTTGCTTGACTCTATCTGCCAATTATGAAGTCAGATATGGCTTAAAATGTAAGAGCACCTACGGAAAAAGTGAAAAAATTCATATTTCAAAAACCAAGACATGAAAATATTTTTGAAATCGATTTTTGAGATCACCATTCCAAACTACACTACAAAAATATTTCAGTTGAAATGGGTCATTAATTTTTTTTATTTTTGTATACTTGAAAACCCATGTCATTTACAAAACTCCTTGAAACGACCCTGCACCCAATAATATATATTAAGAATCTTATATAAATGCTCTTTTTAACACGATTAAAAGTACAAAGAACTACAAGAAGATGATTTAGCAACAAACAGCAAAACACTTACTTACGTATGAACTTATTTAGAAAGGGGATCCTAAACTCTGGAGCAATACTATAGCCGCACCTTGATTTTCCAGTGTACGCATAAAAAGGGTAAGGTAAAGGTAAAACTGGCTATACAGCTCCTCAACGGGGCCAAGCCAAGCTTCTCTCAATCTCTTGGCGTATGTGCTTTAAATTTTTCGCACAAGAGAAAGGGACCTACAGTTTAACGCCGGATCCGAAAAAGGGTAAAAGGGTAGAGGTAGAAAAACTTTCCGATTGCCGTTTGAAAAAGCGTTCAAAATGAGGGAAATTAAGTGACAAACATCAACACTCTCAGTGCAAAAATTAACCGTTATGTTTCATTTTCGTTTTGCTAGAGGTGCACTACTATAGCCGCACTTTAATAAATTAAATAATTTATAGAAAAATTTTAATCACTTTAATAATGAGTTTAACCTTCTTTAGCACTAATTGACTCATAGATCCTACTTGGCATACTATCTGTGAGGTTTTTTAAATCTTTAGGGGTATAGTTTTTCCCATGCCTTAATTATTTTCAAATTTAGTTTCTTAGTACTATTGTACTTGGTGTATTGGCCATAAATCCTTCGGACCAGCAACTCCCACAGGTTCTCCATCGGACTCATATCAGGGGAGCACGCGGGCCACTCTAAAAACCGAACATTATTGCCTTCATGCGTTGTCCTGTTGGAATATGAACTTTTTACGCCTTCGACCGCGAAGAAAAGGCAATAAATTTATTTGTAAAATGTCCACGTATTTTCTTGAGTTCATTTGAGTACTTGCAAATGCCAGCTCCAAGCATCCAGACTCACAGAACGCAGACCAAATCATCAATGATCCTCCTCCAAAATTTCTCTTAGAAAAGTATAGGGGTACCTTCCCCAAATCCCTACAATATTGCGAAACCCGGACCGTCCAAATTAAACTTTTTCTCATCCGAGAATATAATCTAGAAAGATAAATTAATATTTGCATTGCTTTATAAAAAGTTTTTACTTTTGTCCAATCAGTTCCCTTGTTATCTCTGGCGAATTTAATCCGGGCTACTTTATGGCGGTCCAGTAACCTTGCTGCCACCTTCAATTTTTGTCGCACTATGTTTTCAGACTTCTTTAAAGCCCGCGCAACGGTCCAGCAAGACACTTTTAGGCCACATTCAGTCGCTAATTCATTAGCGGTCTTTATTGAATTACTTGCAGCACTCACTAATCGGCGCTGGTCACGCTGATTTATCTTCGGCTTACGTCCTTCGTGTTTTTTTTATCCATATTCATTTCGGTTTTTACAAAAATTTCGTACAACTTTGTCGGAACGTCCAATTTTTCAGACAATTTCACGAAATGAGCAATTCTCAATTTTGAGCGTCAGAATTTGGCCTTTGTCGACATCTGTCAGCACTGGCCCACTGTGTATATTTACAAATTTATAACAAATAGTTACTCAACCAAGTGTACTCATAGAAAATCGCCGCCAGAATACACAGAATAAGAAATTAGATTGTGCGGCTATTGTAGTGCACCTCTCACAAAACGAAAATGAAACATAACGGTTAATTTTTGCACTGAGAGTGTTTATGTTTGTCACTTATTTTCTCTTATTTTGAACGCTCTTTCAAACTGTAATCGGAAAGTTTTTCTACCTCTACTCTTTCTATGCGTACACTGAAAATCAAGGTGCGGCTATAGTATTGCTCCAGAGTTTATACGAATCCAATAAATTTTGTGATGCATTTTGAAGTGAAACAAGTAAGAAAGTCGGTCATATCCGACTGTAAAATATTCTGTATCTGCACTAGCAGCTGAATGCAGCGATGCTCCTATGCTGACCCAGCGAAAATTCTTTTGGTCATAAATTAAATATCGTTCATCCGAACTTTATCATTCCTTCGGTAAATCGATAAATCATTGAATAATTGATTACTAAATATCTTTAAAAGGTTTGAAATACCAATATATTTTTTCATATTGCGGGGGCCAAATTGAAAATAAACGTCATCTCTGAGATCTGTTTGTTCGTGCGGACAGACAGACAGACGGATATCGCTATATCGACTCGGCTGTTAATGCTGGTCAAGAATATATATACTTCATAGGGTCGGAAAAGATTCATTCTCTCTGTTTTGCACAAACTTAATATACACTGTGTGTCTTTGGTACAGAGTAAAAAAGCTTTTTCCGCTCAAAAACATTTGTTGAATTTTTATACTCTGTACCAAAGGTACACAGAGTATATTTAGTGTGCAAAACATGGAGAAGGAATCATTTCCGACCCTATAAAGCATATATATATACTTGATGCTAAATCAACAGCCGAGTCGATATAGCCATGTCCGTCTGTCCACCAGTGTGAACAAACAGATCTTAGAGATAGAGGTTTGAACCTTATGGGACATAAACTTCTTATAGGTACATGCCTATCAAGTATATTTTTTTATTCTTTGCTTTGGGCAATTCAAACAATTGTGTTAGTTAAAATGCAGGGAAAGAATTTTCCCCACTAACAACAGAAGGGCCGATAAAGGGATGCGCACACACTCAAAGCCTCAGTGTTTTTGCCGTTTGCTGCTGATGTCGGATTTTGCTATAAGCCTGTCTTTGGGACTCCCAAGCGTTCATAGCAATTCTGTCTTGAGGTAACTTCCGCCCACACACTAAGGACAGGCGCAGACAGCTGAAGATTCAATTGGTATTCATGAAATAGCGCTATACTGTCAACTAGTCTCCTTTGTGGTGTTGTGCGTGTCTTGTTTTAGAAAAGTTATGGACAAAATCATAACTTAAATGACCTAGAGCCTGCCCATAAAGTTCTACTCTACTTGGAAATTCACTTGGAAATTTTTAGAGATTTTTTTTACCATTTCTTGAAGCACTTTAAACAAAATTTTTTGAGAACTATTTGACCAGTTTTGGTCATTTTTTTCGGTGAAAGTTAAGACCCAAATGCACCAAGTCAATGTTTAAAATCTATCAAAAATAGTTTTCAATTCATCGAAACAGTTCCAAAAGGTCGCAAAAATTTAAAGAGTAACTGTTGACCGATTCTCAAATTCTTCTTTTTAATTACTCCTAATACCTACCATTCTGGTGTGAACTAGGATATTTTTGATCGGTCAAAAAATAACGGAGGTAGGACCAATAGAGTGGGAAAACAAAGTCCATTTTCGATATTTTGACTTTGAAACCCCATAACTCCGCTATTTATTGACCGATCCAAAATATCTAGTTCACAACAGAATTACATCATTTCAGAACAAAACCTCGTCCTCGTTTTCACATTCAAATAATCCGTTCTAAAAAACTTTTTTGTAATAATCAGCCTGTTTTAAATTTTTGGTTAACTTTGAACAGGAATACAAATACAAACGCAGGAACAGCAACAACAACTAAAATTTCTTAATTTCTAATTTAACCGATTACCTATCGAATGAAAAAACTGCTTGATAATATCACTTATAGTTCTTGTGTAATTTAATTTTTTGTAAACCTTTGAAAATGACACCTGATGGTATACAGTACCCTTAAATCGCTGCTGCGATATGTCTCTGAATAACTTTTTAACTGGTTCGAAACCAGTTAGATACCGGTCCTGATCTAGTAGAATATCCAACTCCATATTACCAACGTACAGACAAGATTTCAATTTAATAGTTTATGTTACCATTGATTTATGGCTCCGAACCACTTTTAAACCGGATCGAAACTGGTTGTAGACTGGTCCTGATCTAGTAAAATAGCCAACTCCTTATGACCAAAGATCAGACCAGATTTCAAGTTTATAGCTTAAATAACTTGTGGATGTGGCTAAAATAAATGTATTAAATAGTTAAATATTTCGAGAACATAAAAGCTTAAAGTTGATTTGATTAAAAAAAAAATGTGCCACATGTGCATACATCATATTCCATATACGAAGAACATTCAAGTGTAACGCTTCTTTAACCTAACACACAAGCATACGCACATTCAAAATGATACCTATAAATAGAGCACAGATGTCAAAGCTTGTTTAGTTGATTTCCAGCTGTGTTTCATTACTGACAAGCGCTTGGATTTGTATCTGCAGTTTCTTACGTTCGTATATAGTAGCCAGGTCAAGCATAAAAAATCTGTAATAGTGAAAATGGTGAGTAAGGAGTCTTGATTGAGCCTAAGTCAAACAATAATGTAGAAATATTAGAATTTATAAATGTGAAGTTCTTTTGTATACTGTACCAGCCTTTCAATTGAAATCATAAGCTATGCTGTGGACGCTTTCGCTATTATTCAATTATTAAATACTAAAAAAACTGATTAAAATCGTATACTAGAGCGACAGTAAATTCATTAAATTCTGTTATATATAAAGGACTCCCATAAGCTCGATCACTTATATTGAGCAATTGCAAAATGACATAAGTGTTTTCGCAGAAGAAATAAGCCCAAACCTCTTTTTATATACTATGTATCAAAGGTACACAGGATATTTTGGGTTTGTCCAAATGTATGTATCAACCAGAAAAAAGCAACCATTAAGCCTTTATATGTACTTCTGCAAATTTTGATCAATATCAGATCAGATGAAAAACATATCGCTTACTTACTTCAATACTGGCATAACTCAAAATAATCCATTTTGAGAAAAACACGTTTAAAGTTCTTAATGGATGTAACCCAGAAAAAATGGTTCTCTTAGTTTCGAGTTAATTAATTAAAATATTATAAATAAATTTAAAATGCTTATTGATAAAACATGAAAATATGATGCTCAATATCGACTGCAGGACAACTGAGATATGACGTTCTTGGACTAATATAAAAATTAACCTGTAAAATTATAATGAGACATATTTTCATTTCACATGGAAAGTAGAAAAGATATCAACACGAAAATTTTACACAAAATAGTACACAATACGGCGAGTATTTCTGCATAATTAACTCAAAAATAGTATTTTTTGAGTTATGCAAGTATTGAAGTAAGTGAGCGATATCGAAGTGAGAAATATCACACATTTATTACAAGTTATTCGATAGTGTTATTGGAAAGCAAATAAATCTAAATATTCAAACAAACGTGGCCTTTATGATATAATTTGACAGGTTCAATTAGTTAAGAGTTTCCCTTTAAAGAATTTAGACAACCGACTATTTGGAGATAAATGACAAGTCTTGAGGCAGCTTGGAGTTAATGAATGTTATGTGCTTTCCAAATTTGGCAAATTTTGTATGACTACTTTCTTTTTTTGTGCGTACATACCTTGATGTTCTCATTACGATACCCGCGCATTATACTGAAATGTACTAACTTTTACTTTTCATTAATTCTTAAAATTACAGAGGGAATGCATTTCGGTTCACATCGGACAAGCTGGTGTCCAAATAGGTAATGCTTGCTGGGAGTTGTATTGCCTTGAGCATGGAATCCAGCCAGATGGTCATATGCCTTCCGACAAAACTGTTGGAGGTGGCGATGACTCCTTTAATACTTTTTTTAGCGAGACTGGTGCTGGAAAGCATGTTCCTCGTGCTGTCTTCGTAGATTTGGAGCCAACTGTAGTTGATGAAGTGCGTACTGGTACTTATCGTCAGCTTTTCCATCCGGAACAGTTGATCACTGGCAAAGAAGACGCTGCTAATAACTATGCACGTGGGCACTATACCATAGGAAAAGAGATTGTGGATTTGGTGCTAGACCGAATCCGTAAGCTAGCTGATCAGTGTACCGGTCTTCAGGGTTTCTTGGTGTTTCATTCCTTTGGCGGAGGCACTGGCTCCGGCTTCACATCTCTGCTAATGGAACGTTTGTCTGTGGACTATGGGAAAAAATCGAAACTGGAGTTCTCCATCTACCCGGCCCCTCAAGTAGGTTAACAGATAAAACAGATTTATTAAGTATTCACCATTCGTATTCAAGGTATCGACAGCCGTCGTTGAGCCATACAATTCGATTCTGACCACCCACACAACATTGGAACATTCTGACTGTGCATTCATGGTCGACAACGAAGCTATTTACGACATCTGCCGTCGTAACTTAGACATTGAGCGTCCCACCTACATGAACCTCAATCGCTTAATTGGTCAAATCGTTTCCTCCATAACGGCTTCGTTGCGCTTCGACGGAGCACTGAATGTGGACTTAACTGAGTTCCAAACCAATTTGGTGCCCTACCCACGCATTCATTTCCCGCTGGCTACATATGCGCCAGTAATTTCCGCTGAGAAAGCTTATCACGAGCAATTAACTGTCGCCGAAATAACAAATGCTTGCTTCGAGCCTGCAAACCAGATGGTCAAGTGTGATCCACGTCATGGCAAGTATATGGCCTGCTGCATGCTCTATCGGGGTGATGTGGTGCCTAAGGATGTTAATGCGGCCATTGCTACGATTAAGACAAAGCGGTCAATTCAGTTTGTTGACTGGTGTCCGACTGGATTTAAGGTGGGTATCAATTACCAGCCGCCAACTGTGGTTCCTGGTGGTGATCTGGCAAAAGTTCAGCGAGCCGTGTGCATGTTGTCCAATACTACAGCCATAGCTGAAGCCTGGGCTCGTTTAGATCACAAGTTTGATTTAATGTATGCCAAGCGCGCTTTCGTTCACTGGTATGTCGGTGAGGGAATGGAAGAGGGAGAATTTTCCGAGGCGCGTGAGGATTTGGCTGCACTTGAGAAGGATTACGAGGAGGTTGGTATCGACTCAACAACTGATCTTGGAGAAGGCGACGAATACTAAATGCCAAACAAATATTACATTATGGACTATCGCTGTAAACCCGCACGCTACATGGAAAACTTAAGAATGCTTGCCTTATAAAGCAAATATAAATTACAATTATTTTATATTCACACTTTTTTGCGTCAAAGAAATACTCAAACATGTCAAAAGCAATTTCATTAAAAAACCAAAATGCATTAAAAGCACAAATATACTTTATATAAGCATGTGGGGTAAAAGCAATTATATATAAAACGGTAATCTAGCTGATACATGATCAGATTTTTAAAAAATTGTACAAGCAATTATTTCAAAAACAGTAATCTAGGTGATACATGATTTCTTTTTAAAAAAATGTTTGACTTGCTTCCGTATTCTTGGATAAATAGTCGTCCAGCCACTTTTCAATAACCGGAAGATTTTGGTCACTCCACTGCGCTTCCTCTTTGATGTTACGAAGTGACTTTTCAATGATGTGCTGAGCACTGCCAAATTCTCCAGCATGTTCTTCGTACAACTTTTTGACCATGTCATATCCTTTTCGAGTACAAAAGAAACCGGTGGCTGAGCTTATCAAGCTGTCCCATAAGTTAGTTTTGTTGGCAAACCTGAAAAGAAACGGTTTGAATTAAATGTATAGGTTAAGATAATGAAAGTATATTTATAGTGGTGCATAAGTGGAACGTATAGGAGGGTGACTAAGGGGATCAATTTTCTGCACACTGGCCGGAACTCCCAAATAACAAATAAACTAGGCGGACGAGCAACGAGAAACGAGCAAAATGTTAGACCGATCAGACCTCGCATATTAGTACCGCTCATGAAAATGTATTCGTATGAGCGCACAAATCTCAGAAGTTTGACATATAAGGAACGTCAACTTCTTATACTTGCAAGCAGATCAAATTAATTTTCAATTTTTGTCACGCCCCTCCCACCCCGTGATTTCGAAATAACGTCATATCTCCACACACTCAGTAGATAGATGGTTCGTACCTTCTAGACCAATCTGCAAAAGAAATGGTAAAGATCGGATAAATGAAAGTGAAGTTATAAGCAAGAGAATAATCTATATATTACACCATATCATAAGCACTGAATTAGGTAATTGCCATCTTTAACTCCACCGAAAACGTGTAATTTAGGGCAGGTTCTCCTAAAAACACCACACCAACATTTTTCTTTATTTGCTGATATTTATATATGTATATACCTTTTGCTACATTTTGCCATCTCAAAACAATATTTCTGTGGCAATAACGTAAAACAGCACAAGTGTGTTTTTCCTACTTTTCAGGAGAGCAATTACCAACTTAAAATGTGTTAAAGGTAGGGTTGTCAATATTTGATCGATATATCGATATTATTGTTGGACGATAAGGGTTATTCCAATATGATATTTTGTATGCCAATATTGGCGATTATCGACATTTTTATAAACGATGTATCATATAAATTACGATATTTCTAAACGTTATATGGCTAGCCTGATAAATCATCTGGTAATACAACTTAAAATCGCATTTAAAAACTAATCATACACGTATGGATGCAGAAATACGCTGCAATATTGGGTGTCGGTGTAAGAATGTATTGAAGATATCGTCATGAACCCAATAGCTGATTGGAGAGCTAGTGCGGATGAATTGTTCGTGCTGTCTGAAAGTGCATTTCGATACTTTACTCTCTTGGCCTCAGCTTCGGCAAGCGATTAAATTGTTTATATGTAAATAGCGAAAATATCTTCGGCCCCTGGGGGTATCACGTGACAATCGCTGACTTACAGACACCCGAAGCAGAATGACTGGAGAACACATTAGGCGGGTTCTCTTAAAGTCTTCACTTGATATGTTTTTTAAGCATAATCTGTAAGTCTTTAAAGTCCACACTCACAAAAGATACAAATTTAGTTCGTCCCAATACTTTACATGAAAAAAAACGAACTAAATTTGTATCTCTTTGAGTACACGCTTTTAAGGTTTAAAGAAAAAGAAACTCTGATTATTAATGTATTTTGAAAAAATGTAGTGTAGTTTCAGAAAACTATTGGAAACTGTTGAAAGGATTAGATACAAAGGTCTCTAAAAATCGTCACTAGCAGTTTTATGGTGAAGAAAATTAGAAAATAACGATAATATTGATGTTTTTAAAGGCGATATATCAAATATCGATATGGAAAATTTGGATTTTTGATATTATCGATATTGATATTTCGAGAAATATCGACAACCCTACACTCAGAAAATTATTTTTCTATATTTAAGAAAATCGCCCTAAAATCGAAATCGCCCTTAAATTTAGAAAAAATTTCTATATTTAAGAAAAAAATTTCTGAATTTTAGAAAAGTTGCCCTAAAAATGAATTTTTAGAAAAAACTTCATAAAAATTATAAAAATATATTTTTTTTCTAAATTTTAGGGTGAATTTGCTTTATTGCCTTTTCTAATTTTTAGGGTAATTTCGCCTTTGACTTTACAAAAAATTTGTTACAAATGTGGGGTACTTTTAAATCCTTCCCTTACTAAAAATGTTTGCGAAATTGCATTTCGAAATTGCATTTCGCTATGCTGTAGTTCGGTTTTAACGACAAAGCCGTCTATGTGATTTCATTTGTTTATACACACTAATGTCCATTCGCAATCCCTAAAGAATGTAGATGTATTGAGCAAGTTTTTGATTTGTCTTGATTTGTCTTGACATGACACCATGTAGTAATCGATTAAAGAATTGTATAAAATATAGTCAATGCGATTTTAACGCAAGGTATTGCTAAACAAAATTAAAAAAAAAAATTACAAAACGAGCATATAACGAGAGCGTAAGTTAAAGTCGGCTCTAACCGACTTCGATATACCCGTTACTCATGAAAAAACATGTTTAACAGCGTTGCCGCGTTGCTTAGTGTGACCATCCAAAAAGTATGCAACATTTTTTTAGGGTGGTAGCGGGGAGGGCTTGGTTCACTTTTTTGCTTATAACTTGAGAACCGTTTATCCGATCTTTATCATTTCTTCGGCAAATCGATTTATTTTGCTAATTACTAACTATCTCTAGAAGGTACGAATCGTCTATCTTTAAAACTGTAAGAGATATAACTTTTTTCCAAATTGCGGTGGCGGGAGGGGGCGTGGCCAAAATTTGAAACAAACTTGATCTGCGTGCAGATAAAAGAAGCATTTGTTCCATACATGTCAAACCTCTATCTCTTACCATCTCTGAGATCTAGGTGTTCATACAGACAGACGGACGGACGGACGGACGGACGGACGGACGGACGGACGGACGGACGGACAGACGGACAAGGCTAAATCGACTCGGCTGTTGATGCTGATCAAGAATATATATACTTTATATGGTCGGAAATGATTCCTTCTGCCTGTTACATACATTTGCACGACTTTAGTATACCCTTTTTACTCTACGAGTAACGGGTATAAAAAAAAACATTAAATAAAAAAAAAAAAAGTAGAGGAAAGCTAACTTCGGATCGACCGAAGTTTATATACCCTTGGAGCATGATATATTTCTGCCAGTTTTTTATATGGCAGCTATACGGACCTATCAGACCTATCTTTTGTATGGCAGCTATACTACATAGTTGCCCGATTTGCATAAAACTTGCTGAAATTGTGTGAAAGCATAAAGAACTCATAAATACGAGGGTTGCGAGCGATAGCATTGAAAACAAAAAAAAAAGTTTTTCTCACTAAGATTTTTTTTTAGACATATCTTTTGTATGGCAGCTATACTATATAGTTGTCCGATTTTGATAAATTTCGGTGAAATTATGTGAAATCATAGAAAACTTATAAAAACGACGGTTGGGAGCGATAGCATCGAAAACAAAAAAGTTTTTCTCACTAAAACTACATTTTCAACCGATCGTTCCTATGGCAGCTATATGCTATAGTCATCCGATCCGGCCGGTTCCGACAAATGTGCAGCGTATTTGTACTAAAAGACTTCGTGCAAAGTTTGGTTAAGATAGCTTTAAAACTGACGGAGGAGATAGCATAGAAACAGACGGACGGACAGACGGACAGACGGACGGACAGACGGACAGACGGACATGGCTATATCAACTCAGCTCGTCACGCTGATCAAGAATATATATACTTTATGTGGTCGGAGATGCTTCCTTCTGTGCGTTACAAACATCTGGACAATTTTAATATACCCTCTCCAAGGGTATAAAAATTATGGTCCTACGGGGACTTGATTCCAGTCCCCGACATTTTCTAAGCTAATGTCTTATCCACTCGACCACGACCCTTGCTTCTTATTAATTGGCAAAAGTGAGTACTTAAGCGCCATATACGGCACACAAATTCATACGTACGATTTTTACGCAAGGTATTGCTAAACAAAATTTAAAAAAAAACATTAAAAAAACATAAAAATAAGAAGAAGAAGTTTGCTCCTACTGGGACTTGATCCCAGGCCTCCACGTTTGCTAAACGAATGTGATATCAACTAGACCAACTGCGTACATTCTTAACTACGCTTATGACGCAACGTCTTGCTTAAGGCTAATAGTCGAGTGGGTTAAGACGTCGTCCGTGTGTTCAGTAATTGTGATTGGTCCCGAGATCAAGTCCCAGTAAAGAGTAAGTAAAAAAAAAACGAGAAAGGCAAAGCTAACTTCGTCTGTACCGAAGTTTTGATACACTTGAAATAGCTTGTCACAACGGTTAGCGACTTCGACCAAACTTCGCACATCAGATTCAAAACATTACATATTACCCATGACCGTGTTTGGAAAGCGATAATATTGAGAACAAACCAGTTTTTTTCTACAAAAAACACATTTTTCGGACGAACATTTGTATGGCAGCTACAAGAAGTAGTCATCCGATCCGGTCGGTTCCGACATATTAGCAGCGTGCAGTAAAAAGAAGACTCTGTGCAAAGTTTTAGCTCGATAGCTCCAAAACTGGGGGACTAGTTCGCGTAGAAACAGACAGACGGACAGACGGACGGACGGACAGACGGACAGACGGACGGACAAAGCTTAATCGACTCAGCTCGTCATGCTGATCAAGAATATATATACTTTATGTGGTCGGAGATGATTCCTTCTATGCGTTGCAAACTTCTGGGCAAAATTATAATACACTTTTCAAGTGTATAATAATTGTTAATGCTTATTTCAAAATTAATTTATAGCTTAAAAGAAAGTGGGTTGGTGAAGAGTAGGACGGGAGGTTGTGATTGGGTGAAGTTAGAGAGGGGTGGATCCAACAACAACCAACACGGTTTGGGGTCTGTGGTCGGTCGTCCTCCTCTTTCCACAATTTTTTTTTTTAGTCTTTTACTGCCAGCTGCTTCCTCCTCATGCCAGCGCTGCCATAATCGCTTGGGAATTTAAAAGGGGTCGAAGGGTTTTTTAGGAAAATTGCCCTGAAATCTAGAACACAATTTCCATTTTTATAGAAAAGCATTTTCTTAAATATAAGGCCCTTTTTTAGGGCGATTTTCTAAATATCGGACCTTGATCAGCCGTCAACGGAGCAAGACCACGCTGCGCAACTTTTTGATTTTGCACTGAGCGGAAAAATGTTTTTTGAAGAGTGGGAAAATAAATTTTTTTTATTGAAAATATGAACGGCGAGGCGCAATGCGTTATTTGCTATGAGATTTTAAGTTATTGCGAAAAGTTTTACATTGAGCGTCACTACAAAAATAAACATTTTAGCTTTGAGCAATTAATGGGGGTTGAGCGAACTAAAAAAATTTTAGAACTGCAAGCTAAATTTTTTTTAATTTTTGTAGCTGATAATATTCAATGCAAAAATTTGGATGTTGAAAAATTAGCCATAAAAAAAGCTTCGTTTGCTGTTGCATTAGCTTTAGCAAAGCAATGTCGTCCTTTTACAGATGGTTTGTTTTTTAAAAATGTTATGATAGACGTCTTAAACTGTTTTGGACAAAAAAGTCAAGAGCTAATAAAACATTGCCGTGATATTCCTTTATCTGCCCGTACCGTCACACGTAGGACAGAAGAGATAAGTCAATTTATCCATTGTGCAGCTAGGAAGAGACTTAAGAACTGCAAATATTTTTCTGTGTCGCTGGACGAAAGTACAGATATTAATAGTATTTGCCAGCTGATTATCTGTATTAAGACTGTTGATGAGACACTTTCTTGCTTCGAAGAAGTTTTTGACGTCATTTCTATACATGGTCATGCTACTGGGCAAGTTTTATTTGATACACTGATGTCCAAAGTGTTCTCAATAGCCGAAACAAAAAAACTGAGTAGTATATGTACAGATGGAGCAAAGGTAATGACAGGGAAAAACAAAGGTCTTGTGGGGATCCTTACAAAGAATGGAATTTGTTGCCCGTATTTTCATTGTGTCATTCATCAGGAAGCACTTTTTGCTAAGGAATTAAAAATGATTTCCGTTATGAACATTTCTGTAAAAATAATAAACAAAATAAGAGGTGGACATAATGCGTTGACACATAGAAAATTTAAGGATTTCATAAAAGAACTAAATGCTGAACATGGGGATCTGTTAATGTACACAGAAGTACGGTGGCTTAGCAGAGGAAAATGTTTGGAACGCCTCTTTAATTTACGAAAAGAAGTCACCAGTTTCCTAAAATCGATTAAAAAGGACGCCGAAGATCTTCTATTATCGCTTCAGAACGACGACTTTTTAATGGATTTGGCATTTCTTTGCGATATTACAAGCATTTTAAACGATCTCAATATCTCCCTTCAAGGTAAGAATAAAAAAATTTTTGAATTAGTCCAATCCATAGACTCTTTTGATAGAAAACTTTCTTTACTAACTCACCAACTCAAAAACAATAGCTTTGTCAACTTAGAAAAAACATCCCTCATATATTCTGAACTTAAAATCAATAGTTTTACTAAAATTCAAGAATACGCACAACTAACCGAGTCATTAAAAGAGAATATTAAAAATCGATTTCAGGACTTAAAACTTATAACAAAACTAATTGAAATACACGATTATCCCCTTACTTGTGAACTTTCAGATCTTGATGTCCTGTTACGCGAAGAGCTTGAAAAGTTACGGGTTGATTTTGGAATCCCTTTAGAAACTGGAGAAAAATTTTGGAAGCGCATTGATGACAAAAAATATCCAAACCTCAAAAACGAAATTTATAGGCTATACTCAATGTTTGGTACGACATACAATTGCGAGGTAGCATTTTCTAGTATGAAAATAATTTTGAGCAAGCTACGACATCAAATATCTGATCAACATTTAACCGACCTATTGCGAATTAAGGAATGCAAAGAAGACATAGATTTGGAGGACTTACTTAATGCGTATCAGTGAAATATTTAATTTTTTTTTTTAATTTTAATTCGTTTTGTTTAATTTACCTTTTATATTATAGTATCTTATTTTATCATATCTTTATATTATAGTATCTTATTTTATCATATTCTCTTTTAAGTTTTACTGCGTACGCAAATATTCCATTTAAATTTATTGATTTATGTTAATTCACTTTATTAATGTTTTTTTTTTTCATTTTTCGTTTTTACTTTTAGTGTTATTTACTATATTACTATTTTGTTTCTGATCTATCTGATCAATCTGATAATGAAATTATTTTTTAATACAAATTGAATATTAACATAGAAATAGGCAAATTTTTTCAAGTGTAAAGCAAGAAAACGTCACGCGCACTATCAACTTCGTGTCAGCGGCCACGCACACTTAGGCAATGTCAAAACGCGCATGTGTTTACATCAATTAAATTTTCAATTGGGACTTTTCACAATCAGTCAAAAATTAAATTGAGAAATTTTGTGTAAAATCAAAAGCAACTGTGTTCAAAATATTATTTGAACGCTGAAGTCTTGTATTTTAATACACTTGAAAAGTGTATTATAATTTTGCCCAGAAGTTTGCAACGCATAGAAGGAATCATCTCCGACCACATAAAGTATATATATTCTTGATCAGCATGACGAGCAGAGTCGATTAAGCTTTGTCCGACCGTCTGTCCGTCTGTCTGTTTCTACGCGAACTAGTCCCTTAGTTTTGGATCTATCGAGCTGAAACTTTGCACAGAGTCTTCTTTTTACTGCACGCTGCTAGTATGTCGGAACCGACCGGATCGGATGACTACTTCTTGTGTTGTAAATTCACTTCCAGAAAACCACCAATAAATAAGTCTCTTTAGATTTAGTTTTTAATGATCTTTTAATATATATGTTCGTTTCTCTTGCGCGTCAACTTGTCACTTCTATGCTTAAACTCCGACTGTACTTGAACTACAAGAGTATGGCAGGGCTAAACCACAATGAGCAGAAGGTTCCGTTACTTCCTTGCTCTCTCTCTCTCTCTCTCTCTCCATTCTCGAGATGTATGTACTGTGGTCATTGTAGCTTTTGCATTAAGAGGTATTTCACAATATTAGACAATTAATATTTACTGATGATTTCAACACACCTCCTCAAAAGATACATTGACCAAATAAATTGCGATAATAAATTAGTATTACAATATTTTTTCTTATTGGACAAGTTGCGCCTTCTGGGAACAATTTTTGATGATCCACATTCGTCTAGAAATAGTTTAGATATAAAAACCAGTTCTAGGATTAAGGAAAACCCAGGAAAAACACTTAATCGGATCATAGGTTATTAACTGAATTACAAAAAGTTCATTTGATTTTAAATCTTCATATAAAATAAAATTAGCCATATTATATTCATAAAACAAAATTAAATTTTAAGTTCAATTATCAGATTCAAAATTTTCTTGATTAAATAGGATTTAAATAAGTAATATTACATATAAAAAAAAAATGGTTACTTCATTTAGGACTTAGGAAAATTTTTTCATTATTATTTTACATATAACTTTAGTTTGTAAGACCCAATTCAAATCTTAGGCTCAAAAATCTTGCAGCAGGCAACGGCTTCGTTAGGACATCGGCCAACTGGTGAACTGTGGAAACATACTCAATAATAATTAGTTTGTTTTCAATTTGCTCTCTTGAAAAATGATACTTAATATCAATGTGTTTTGATCTTTTGTGGCATGTGGGATTGTTAGCTATACTAATGCAGCCTTGGTTATCCTCCATTATTTTAATAGGTTCTCTCAACTCAAACTTGATACTTGTAGCTAAGGATTTTAACCACAAAGCTTCTCTAACGGCCTCAAATAACGCCATGTATTCAGCTTCAGTAGATGAAGCAGCAACTGAATTCTGTTTCTTCGTATTCCAAGATATCAGACATGACTCGAACATTTTAAATATATACCCAGTAGTACTTTTTCTGTCCGACTCACTTCCAGCCCAATCAGAATCAACATATCCAATAATAGTGTCCTTATATTTGGCGTTTTTAACAAAAGTTAGCTTTAAATCAACGGTACCCTTTAGATACCGTAATACTCTCTTAAGACACTGCCATAGCTCTTTATTATTTTTATTGGTATATCTGCTCAAAATACTAATTGCTGTACTCAAGTCGGGACGAGTACATAACATTATGTACATTAAACAGCCAATTAGATTTCGACATGGAGCATTACATTGTTCATCTGAATTCAAAGCTTCATAATTAAGCTTACTTGGAAGTGGCGTACTAACTGAATGGCATTCTTCCATGTTGAATTTCTTAAGAACATTATTAATATACGCAGACTGACTAAGATTCAAATGACCATCATGTCTATCTATTTTTATGCCAATGAAGTATCTTATTTCAAAAAGGTCTGTCATTCTAAATTTGCTCATTAAGTATGATTTGAAGTTGGTCATTGTTTCAATACTCTCAGTTGCTATTACCAAATCATCTACATACAAAAGTACATAAATATTTTTCAGAATATCCCCATGATCAAGAATGTAGATGCATCGATCTACAGCTGAGTTCACAAAATTCCTTTCTTTTAAGGCTTTCTCAAACACCTCAAACCAACATCGAGCTGCCTGCTTCAGTCCATAAATTGCTTTATTCAACTTGCAGACCTTATCACTTCCTTGTGATAATCCTTCAGGAACTATCATATAGATTTCCTCTTTCAAAATACCATTTAGGAATGCAGTTTTTACATCCATATGGTGAATTTTCAAATCAAATTGGTTTGCAATTGATAAAATGAATCGAAAGCTGGATATTCTTGCAACTGGAGCAAATGTCTCGTCATAATCTATCAGATATTCTTGTGTAAAACCACGAGCAACTAGTCTGGCTTTATATTTTACTGGGTTACCAAACTCATCATTTTTGATGGTAAAAACCCACCTGCAATCAACTATGTTTTTATCCACAGGTCGCTGTACCAAAGTCCAAGTATTATTATAGAAATGAGAATCTAACTCTTCTTTTATGGCTTTCTCCCAATGGACTCTGTCGCTTCTATTTTTGATTTCACAAAAAGTATTTGGAATACTATTACAAAATGTGTGCGCATTCATTAAGCAACTATTCAAGAATCTATAGGAAGTTTGTGGCCTATCTTTCAACCTTTCACTTCGTCTGACTTCAGTTTCCCTTTCATTTAATTGTATGTTAGGCAATTTTCCATCAACAGTTACACTTGGATCGGCATTCTCACTAGTTGTTGTACCACTAGGCTGTTTATCTGATATTAATCTATCAGATTCTCCTTCCGTACTCTCATTCGGGAAATTTGACTCAACACTTTCCGAATCCACATTCGAAAAACTGTCAGTTTGGATATTTTCCACCTGTTCCATACTCTCATTTTGGAACTTTGAGTCATTCACCACAGTCCTAGAATTTACCATATTGGTCTCATCCACAACAACATCTCTTGCCACCAAGAATTTTCTAGATTCCATGTCCCACAACTTAAAGCCATTTGGTTCATATCCAACAAGTATACACTTCAATGACTTCTCATCGAATTTTCGTTTTCTGATTTTATTATGCACGTATACTGTTGAACCAAATATCTTTAAATATTTTAAATTAGGCTTTCTATTATGCCACATCTCAAATGGAGTTTTCTTGTCTCGTAACGCTCTACTTGGAGTTCTATTGATCAAATACGTTGCTGTTAAAACAGCTTCACTCCAAAAGCATTTATCCAACTTAGCCCCGCTAACCATAGCTCTGGCCTTTTCTGTTATGGATCTGATCATGCGTTCAGACACCCCATTTAATTGTGGAGTATGTGGAACAGTCAAATGGTAACTTATGCCTTTTTCAACACAATAATCGCGCATCTCATTTGACAAATACTCTCTGCCATTGTCAATATACAAATTCACAACCTTTAGGTTGAAATGAGCTTCACTTTTTGCGATAAAATCTTTGAAAGTAGAAAACACATCAGACTTGTAACCTATCAAGTAAGTCACACAATAATGTGTATATTGATCTATGAAAACTACATAATAGTTCTTTCCATCAATACTTGAAGGTGTTATTGGACCACAAACATCGGAATGAATTATAAATAAGGGTCTTTTTATATGTTCTTTATTTTTGAATTTCTCAAATGGAAGTCTAGCTTGTTTACCGTTTATACAAGCTTCACATAATTCATTTTCTAGTTGCACATTCTTTAAAAGTTCTATATCATCAAACATATTATGACGCACAATTTCTAAAAACTTCCCTTTACTAATGTGTCCCAATCTCTCATGCCACAATTGATAGCTTTTATTTATTTTAGATTCGGTTGCAAATGCTTTATGGTCCATTTTAAAATTGACAATAGGTACATTAGATTTACACATACCTTCAAATAATCCTTGTCCGCTTTTCGAGACCTTCACACCATCTGAACTAAATTCAATGGTCATACCGACATCCTGCATCTTAGTTACAGATAGCAAATTGTGAGGAATATCTTTGCAAAACAGGACGTTCTCCAGGGTAATGCTGTCATTGAGCTCGCTGCGGAGCCTTACTATACCCTTTGCCGTAGCTTGAATATATTCTCCACATTTTGCAATTGCGATTTCAATCGGCGGATCCAGTATTATGAAGTCAGCAAACAAGTTCATATTGTTTATCATGTGATCGGAAGCACCCGAATCCAATATAAATGATACGCCACCTTTATCTTTAGGAACGACACCTTGCTTTAACATAAATGCAAAGCCTCTATCTGCCTGTGTGGTTGCGACTTGAGCCTGCTTAGCTTTCTCATTGTTCTGGATACTCTTTTTGAAGATATAACAGTCCTTTTTAAAGTGTCCCTTTTTGCCGCAATGATGGCATTTTAAATTGGCTTTGAAGTTGGTCTTGAAAGGCTTGGGCTTGCTTTTAGATTTTCCATGAAACACTTTGACTCTGTTTTCTCTTTGTTCATTGGAAGATACAGCTTGCAAAACTTTAATGCTTGTATCCTTACTGGAATTTTTAAGTTTGATCTCATGATCAAGCAAACGATTTTTAACAAACGCCAGCGTCAAGTTTTCGATGGACAAAGTTTCAATGGCTGTCACAACACCATCATATGAAGAAGGTAAAGTTAAAAGTAAGTGTGACACTTTATCCACCTCCTCAATTTTAGCTCCTGATGCCATTAACTCATTAATTAATTCATCAAAAATATTAAAATGAATTATAAGTGGAGTGTCACCTTTTAGCTTAAATGTCAATAGTTGCTTTCGTATAGAAAGCTGCGACGCCAAACTTTTTCGCTCATAAACAGAGTCCAATTTTTCGAAAATTTGCTTCGCAGAACGGTCATTATCAGCAAATGAGAGAAAAGAATCGCTTAGAAATTCAATAATAACACTTTTTGCACTTCTCTCGGCCTTAGCCCACTTTTCATCTATTTCATTTGGCTTTTCTTTTTCCACCACATATAAAATATCGCTCTCAGCTAGGAGAGCCCTGACACGAAATTTCCAAATGGAATATTTCTCTCCGTTAAAAGGAGAAATATTTTTTAGTTTGCTTTCCTTCTGCATTGCTATTTTCTATTATGACTCGGAGCGTTTCGTTAGTGTGTATACTTTTTTTTTTTAAGTTTCTCTGCGAATAACGGTGCAAAAGAAAGAACAGAGGCACGCTGACTCGCCTGCGTGTACTGGTATTTGTGTTGTATAACAGTTCAAAGAAATCAGGCGATACACGCGGCTTCTGGTATACTGGTATTTGTGTGTGTATGACAGTTCGAAGGAAAAAATGCGCACGACACACGGATCTTATTTACACACACACACACTTGCAAATGTTTATGCACTTTATTGATTTCTTTATATTTTATTTAATATTTTAATTCCACTTCAATTCTATCCACCGTTTTTCACTTTCAATATTTTTTATTTTTCGTTGTTTTCAGTTTACACGCACACACACACACTGTTGTAATTTTTGCGTGAACATTTTTTTATGCGATCAAAAAAAAACTTATGTTTTATTGGTTATGCGTTATCTGGGCCCATAACCTGTTGTAAATTCACTTCCAGAAAACCACCAATAAATAAGTCTCTTTTTAGATTTAGTTTTTAATGATCTTTTAATATATATGTTCGTTTCTCTTGCGCGTCAACTTGTCACTTCTATGCTTAAACTCCGACTGTACTTGAACTACAAGAGTATGGCAGGGCTAAACCACAATGAGCAGAAGGTTCCGTTACTTCCTTGCTCTCTCTCTCTCTCTCTCTCTCTATTCTCGAGATGTATGTACTGTGGTCATTGTAGTTTTGGATTTAAAAGTATTTCACAATATTAGACAATTAATATTTACTGATGATTTCAACAGAATTAATGAATTGAAAGTAAGCGTCTTTCTTCGTTTGTTTTTAAAATTAAAACAAATTTTGCATTAAGAGGTATTTCACAATATTAGACAATTAATATTTACTGATGAACTTTCAACAATTTTAAATTTTAATGAAAATATTCAATTGAATTTAAAAACAGTTAAGCTAAATCGTAAGTATATTTCAACCGGATTTAATAGTAATTGAAAAGTTCAACTGTTTAAATCAAATAGTTGATTAGTGCTTGAGTATTTAGCCATGTAAAATAAATTAAAGGAAAAAAAATTTAATCAGCATTCCCAGCTCTGCTTGCTCATTTTCATAGTTGAATATTGTATACCATTTATACAATTCTAATCATGTCTCCCACATTGTACATACACTGTTACCGTAAGCCCTTAACCGCTTACGAAGAGCTTTTGTAATACACGCACTCCAAGTTTACTTCATGAAAATCATTCAAAGTCAGTTCATTTGGAGATCGAAAGCAAGCAGACGACTTCTTATTTTTTCAATTAACTCTGCACAGGGCATAGTCCAAATATGCAACCCAACACTCTGAAACCGATGCCACGAAACAACAGACTGTGGATGACAACCAGCCATCAAATTCCGTGGTTGCAATTCACACAATTCGGTTCCCACAATTCATGGCCACAAATCCAGAATTGTGGTTTACACAAATCGATGCGCTGCTCCAAAATAATACACGGTCATCACCTCGTTGGATGCAGGCACCCTGCGCCAGATTTCCGATATAGCCAAAGCTCCACCAGAATCTGGCAAATATGAAAAACTAAAAAAGGAACTTACTGCACGGTTTGGCGAGTCACGCGAAAAAAAACTTGTCACTCTTCTGACTGAAACAGAACTGTCAAACAAAAAACCCAGTCAGTTGCTTCGAGAAATGCGTGACTTGGCGAACGATTCTTTATCCATCGAGGGACTCTCAACATTATGGATGCAACGATTGCCGAGCAGCATTCGAGCAATTGTTTCTGCAAGCAAAGCCGAAAACACAGAGAACTTGGCTGTGATCGCGGATAGAATTTTTGACAACTTACCACCAACAAGTTATTGTGAAGCAATTCGAAGCCCTAAAACAGACAATATCGATAACCGTATGAGTGCTCTAGAAGTGTCCGTTCAGACCATAATTCAACAGTTGAGCCAACCTAACTCAGCAATTGCAGACAATAATGTTGGACAGATCCCAAAAACATACGTAAGATCCACATCTTCAAAAACCGAGTTCCAGCAAAAGGTGTGCCAATACCATATTCGATTTGGTCGGTCAGCATGGAGATGCGTCCAACCGTGAGAGTTCGGTGACACAATCACTGCACAGCAGAAAAACTAAATCAACTGTCGTCACCACGTGCAGCTGGCGGTAGTCCATCTAGCGCTCCTCTTGATGAAAAAAGACTGCACATTTATGATTTTAAAAATCAAACAACATTTTTAATCGACTCTGCCTCCATTGTTTCAGTCCTACGCTTTGCAACTCATAACCAAAACTCAACTGCAGACGATCTCAACGTGTTCGCAGCGAACAACACGATCATACATACATATGGTACCAAGCAGCTTGAAGATCATCCAGGCCAACGTCGATTCTTTACCTAAAAAGTTTATTGTAGCAGACGTGAATTCAGCAATTCCTGGTGCCGATTTCTTGGCACATTTTGGTTTGACTTTGGATCTCAAAACAAAGCGACTAATCGATCCGCTCTCACAATTAAGTCAAACTAAACAGTCAGATCTTTTGTCTCGGACGGACAGACGGCGGCGCGGACGCGGACGGACAGCGGCGGAGACGGACAGTGGACGGCTATATCGACTCGGCTGTTGATGCTGTCGATATATACTTTATAGGGTCCTTTTGGGTACAGGGTATAAAAATGACCAGCAGTGGGAGGGGTGGTAGCGGTGGAGGCGTGGTTCACTTTTTTGCTCATAACTTGAGAACCGTTCATCCGATCTTTATCATTTTTTCGGCAAATCGATTTGCTAATTACTAACTATCTCTAGAAGGTACGAATCGTCTATCTTTAAAACTGTAGGAGATATAACCTTTTTTCCAAATTGCGGGGGCGGGAGGGGCGTGGCCAAAATTTGAAACAAACTTGATCTGCGTGCAGATAAAAGAAGCATTTGTCCCATACATGTCAAACCTCTATCTCTTACCATCTCTGAGATCTGGGTGTTCATACAGACAGACGGACAGACGGACGGACGGACAGAGCAAATCGTTAATAAGCAAAGGAATTCAATTGGATTTTTTTCAACCTAACTTAAAAATGCGCAACGGAACTACAGTGCGAAAGACAAAAAACTACTGGCAATTTATTTGTCCGTTAAGCATTTTAAGCACATTTTGGACGGTCGAGATTTCGTTGTACAAACTGACCACAACCCTTGATCTATGCTTTTCAACAAAAGTTGGAGAAAGCCTCTCCAAAGCAGATACGTCATCTCATTATATCGCACAGTTTACTACCAATATCGTGCACGTATCTGGATCGAACAATATTGTGGCATTATCACGCATTAATCAGATTAATATGCCTGAAACAGTGACTCTCCGTCAAATTCAGGAGCTCCAACAACTTGATGATGAAATTGATCATCTTCTTCAAGGCAACACATCTTTAAAATTACAGAAAATCAAATTTTCCCCAGATATCGATGTCTATTGTGATGAACAACTGTCTGCAGTCCGCCCCTATATACCGAAGCCACTTCGCAAAAAGATTTTTGATTCTGTCCACTTTTTTTCTCATCCTGGAAAACGAGCAAGTATAAGGCTAATGTCAGAGTGCGCGCTAGAAGCGATGCTACGCGAGAAGCGATAATATTTCTTGCTATGAGCAAAGCGAGAAGATGACATAGTGAAAGCGTTGAGCGAAGCGAGTTGCATTGATCAATTTAATTTTGCTATCAGAATTTACCATGATTTAGTAATACAGGAAGGGGCCAGTAGAGAGAGAATGCAACTCAGAGAGCGCGAGCTTTATTTTCTGTGATTATTGTGAGCGCAATTCCTTAAGAGTAGCGAGTTGCATTGCTCTAATTCAGGAATGCAAACTGGTTCTGAACCGAACCGAACCGAAACCGAACCGCTTTTTCCATATAATAAGCGGAACCGACGTCCTTTGAAAAGTTTGCTGAGTCGAACCGAAAACCTATAATAAAAACGGTTCGGTTCAGTTCAGTTGGCTGAACTCCGCAATTTTGACTTGTGATTCCCCAAAATTTAGTTATTTTCCGAATTTGGGATAAATTAAGTTTCGCTGATCGACCATCAAGGGAGAACACTCATAGACGCAATTGATTTTTTAAGGATGACTTGTCAAACGTTTTAAAAGATGTGTACATCTCCAGCAATTACCCGATGACCTCTTAATATCCTATATTCAAACTTTAATATATTTGTTCCTTAGAAATTTGCTCCCATTTGTGCGTTTATTTCATTTTTTATACGGGTTGAAATTCTCAATATTCAGTACAATAATTATATTTTAAAAAATCAATTTCGAAAGTCACATATTCCCTATAGAAATCACAGTATTCAGAAAACGGGCCTTCATAAAATTTTTTAATATTTAATAAATTAAGAGTGAACCACTGAACCAATCAAGAAGAACCACTGAACCAATGAGCCGAACTCTACTTCCGCACGGTTTGCTTACCTGTCTTATTTAGTTAGTATTTAATCAGACGAAGAATATTTTGCTACAAGAGCAACGATTTACTTTGTTAAGAAAAGAAAAGTGTCCACCCATTCAACCGAAATCGAGATAAAAAGGAGACAACAACAAATATGCATGATTTACAAATAGAAGAAGCTGAGAATGCAACAAAAATTACGTGCGATATGAGCGAGTTCAAGCGAGAAAGCAGGTTACAAAATGCTTTCTCGCATCGCTGTCGCTTTATCGCATGCACTCGCATATCGCTCTGCCCTCACTCTGACACCTTTCGATCGATTGCATTGAAAAAAGGTTGCAGTGTTTTATCGCTCATTCTCGCCCAATATTATCGCATCGTTTCTCGCGCGCACTCTGACATTAGCCTTAAGCAAATTCAAAGGAAATATGTCTGGCCAGCAATCAGGCGTGACATTAATCAATGGGTCAGCGAATGCAATAACTGCCAACGTTCTAAAATTCAGAGACACAACCAACTAGTACCTTTTGGCTCCTCGGTGTGAAATGACAGTAGAGTAATTAAATGTTTGCCAATATTATATGTTTATTAATAATAATAAATATTTTAGCGTGTTTCGTTCATTCACTCGTATCCGCTTCTTCGTACGTAGTGATGTGTTTCTTACTTTCTCAGTGGTGGTTAATCAGTGGCGGATCTAGGAATTGGCTAAGGGGGGGGCTAAGGACATTCAAGATTGTTCGGATCTCATTGTGCTTTTCAGAATATACAGATCTTAGGCCTAGGATATTATAAAAAAAGATTTTGTGCCGTGAACATCAAAGTGCGTCACCGAATCAGCTGATACAAAAAAAATATGGTCATAAGGTGATATGCTTCCCAAGGTTACATCAAAAAACATTTGTACAGGTTCATAAAGCAGACCAATAGCAAAATACAAATTGCTGTATGTGGTCTAAGTGACTTTGATAACTTTTTATTTTTTTAAATGATTTCATAATTACAGCCAAAATATTGAACTTCGCCCCTAATTTGCTGCATATTTTCAAAAAAATTTTTGTTGAAAATAAAATGCAACACTTAGTAAGTAAATTAACAGCGTCTCCATTTTATATCATAAAGCGAAATCGAAATATAAAAATTTTAGATTGACCACAAATGCCTTTTACCGCCTAAAAAATGTTAGAACTTCATATATGAATGAAGGCTCAAGTCCCAGTACGGTAAGTAACAAAAAGTTCTTTAATGTTATCTTAAAATTAATTACAGTTTATATTCAAGTGGCTGGTGTGTGTGTGTGTGTGGTCGGGTTCGGTCGGTGTTTCTCCAGCTTGAGAACCGCTCATCCGATCTCTATCATTTCTTCGGCAAATCGATACATAATGCTAATTTGTATCGTAATCGTATTTGATTTGTATTTTAATCGACCCGACTGTTGATTCTGATCAAGAATAAATATACTTTATAGGGTCGAAAAAAAATTCGATCTCCCTGTTACATACAAACTTAATATACTCTGTGTACCTTTGGCACAGAGTATAAAGAGTATAAAAAGGCCTTATGCCTTAAACGAAACCAAGATTTGTTTCGGATTTCTTCCCTAGTTTGGAGGACAAAATTAGAAAAAGAACAAGTAAGACCGTTGCAGTCGAGTAGCCCGACTTCAATATACCCTGTACAATTGACAACGAGAGCGTAAGTTAAAGTCGGCTCTAACCGACTTCGATATACCCGTTACTCATGAAAAACATGTTTCCTTAGGGTGACCATCCGAAAAGTATGCAACATTTTTGTAGGGTGGGTGGGGTGGTAGCGGGGGTTCGCGTTTTTGCTCATAACTTCTGAACCGTTCATCCGATTTTTATCATTTCTTCGGCAAATCGATTTATTTTGCTAATTACTAACTATATCTTGAAAGTACGAATCGTTATCTTCAAAACTGTGGGAGATATAACGTTTTTTCCAAATTGCGGGGGCGGGAGGGGGCGTGGCCAAAATTTGAAACAAACTTGATCAGCGTACAGATAAAAGAAGCATTTGTCCCATACATGTCAAACCTCTATCTTTTACCATCTCTGAGATCGACGCGTTCATACAGACAGACGGACGGACAGACGGACTGACGGACATGGCTAAATCGACTCGGCTGTTGATGCTGATCAAGAATATATATACTTTATAGGGTCGGAAATGTTTCCTTCTCCCTGTTACATACATTTGCACAACTTCATGATCCCCTTTTACCCATTTTCAATGGGTACAGGGTATAAAAAGCGCCGCAGGCAATTTTTTTAATCGCGCGTGAAAAAGAATTTATAAGTGATTATCCGTAAACTGCTCAAACAATAAAAATTGCTCAACTTTGCAGGATAAGTTAAAAATTTGCCTTCAAGGTTAACATAATTTTAAATCAACGAGAGCGTAAGTTAAAGTCGGCTCTAACCGACTTCGATATACCCGTTACTCATGAAAAAACATCCATCCAAAAAGTATGCAACATTTTTTTACGGTGGTAGCGGGGAGGGCCTGGTTCACTTTTTTGCTTATAACTTGAGAACCGTTCATCCGATCTTTATCATTTCTTCGGCAAATCGATTCATTTTGCTAATTACTAACTATCTCTGGAAGGTACGAGTCCTCTATCTTTAAAACTGTAGGAGATATAACTTTTTTCCAAATTGCGGGGGCGGGAGGGGGCGTGGCCAAAATTTGAAACAAACTTGATCTGCGTGCAGATAAAAGAAGCATTTGTCCCATACATGTCAAACCCTTATCTCTTACCATCTCTGAGATCTAGGTGTTCATACAGACGGACGGACGGACGGACGGACGGACGGACGGACGGACAGACGGACAAGGCTAAATCGACTCGACTGTTGATGCTGATCAAGAATATATATACTTTATATGGTCGGAAATGATTCCTTCTGCCTGTTACATACATTTGCACGACTTTAGTATACCCTTTTTACTCTACGAGTAACGGGTATAAAAAGTCGTACACGTCACTTAGACCATATTTGTATATTAATTTGGTTAGCTTTATGAATTTGGAAATGTTATTGTATTTAAGTTTAAGCTTTGAAGAAAAGAATTCATATATTTTTAGTATAAATATTGCAAATTTAAAAACCTTTAAAAAGAAACGCATGGATGACCGCCAGGACCTGGTTCTTTATAATTCTTTATAATTCGCGGCCCATCGATGACATTTTTTCCAAAATTGTTGTTCCGAACGGTCGTATTCTTAATATTTACTTATTTCTTTTTTGATGCTTCATTCTTTGTATGGTATTTTGCATATAAATATTTAACATGGGGGGTTAAAAAGCGTCATATCCTCGGTGCGTTAGCTGATGCGTTTTTTGACGACCATATAAATGAGGAATTTTCAACTCAAGTGACTTTTTGGCTGCAATTTTCTTAATTTTTTTCAAAAGATACATCAAAAGATGATTTATTTTTCTTGTTTCAAGTAATAATTTAATCACATTGGCGACGTGAGCACAGGCTGATGAAATCTGAAGTTCTGGAGCCTGAACAGTCCTATGGAGTTCTTAGAATTGCAGCATTGACGGCAGTAAAAACATGCAAAGAGATCAGAAACTCCGTTTTATCAATTTTGAAGATGTCTCTTTGTCTCTATCATTTTTAAACATTTGTAATGCTCCAATAATGTAAAGCAGCAACTCAGCAAATTTGTTCACTCATTCATGTTTTCCGTGCATACAATCTTTCTTATCAATCGAAATCTGTTTGCTCAGTGACGCAAGGTAAAGAGAAGATAGGAATCGAATTGAATGAATCTTTGCGCAAACTATTGCCACTGTATAGAATAGCGGGTAATCAAAATAAGTTCAAATATTTCACCGTATTTTCAACGAAAGGTCGTAATATTTTAACCCATATTCCAACGTTCTTCGTTTGTAGATACTTTTCACTGCTGATGCCTTTTTGAAACAATCTAAATATTTGCATCTTTTTCCTAAATTCTTGATTACTAGAAATATTTTGGCTTTTGCATATATTGGGTTAATTAAGACATTTGGGCTCTGAGGGGGGGCTTCAGCCCCTACCCCCCCCCCTGGATCCGCTACTGTGGTTAATATACGATTAATATCGATAATACAATGCTTGCTTACAATACTAAATGCTATGCGATAGTTAGAAATTCGAATCTCATATCAAAAATTAAATAGTAAGCCGCCACAACCTCAACACTTCCGCCAGGTAGACAAGCGCTTTGAACACGTTTACATTGACATCATTGTCGTTCCTGAATATAAAGATGAACCAGATGATCCAACTCAATTCATAACCAAATTTCGTGATTACATGCGCCAAGTTCGACCTTCACCCGCAATGCATCACACCAACAAAACAGCTTTTGTACACAAAGACCTATATTCAAGACCTACTCATGCCAGCATTTAGCGTCCGATCATTTAGTGTCTCATCAGTAATCTCGACACATCACTAGGGAGGGGAGTAGCTGTGGCGGTTCCAGTTCCAATTATTGTACATCTCTAACACGCACACACAAGAAGAAGAAAAACTCGATGCTCCGTCTGGAATTATGTCGCCATGTTGGCCATGTGGTGATACCGTCCCTGGTACTGGCAGTGCGTGTGGATAGTATTTTCGTCATGGTGTACAGTGTACACCAGTTGGATTACAATCGGCATGCCACATCACAAGAGAAAATTCGTAAGGCCATTGGCCTAGTTGATCCTTCGATTCCGCAGACGGCGGGCAGTGAGATTGCCTGCTTTGCGATTGGTGCCATTTCGAATTTGCCGGCGCGGCAGTAGACATCTGGCATTGCGGCGGCTGCCATCCTGGTGGACTTTCTGTTCCAGATCGCCGCTTGTCTCTCCCGTCTTACTGCCTGCCTCCCAATTTCATTTCGTGGATGCAACAAATTCGTTTATTTATTTGCATTTATTGGTTTGGCAATAAGCAAAATAAATAATACAAGTGTTCGACACAGCTGTTGTTTATCGAGTGAAAATATCGATAGTTTTATCGAACTTGCCGTCAGGTTAAAATTTTGACCCCATCATGAGGCTGCGGTTAAAGTTGCCGGCAGGTTTTTGCCAAAGACAACACCTACACTCAAAAAAAAGTTGTCATCACATCGACACAATTTAGACATCAATTTGAAACTATTGAGTATCGAATTCTCTCTAATAATCCGAATATCAAATTGACATCTTCGAAAGTATTAACATGAAATATCGAGGATTTCAAATTGATACTAACGTGTATCAGGTTGACACTTTATTGTATTAATTTTTAAGTATCAATTTGACACTAGGTCTTATTAATTTAATAATTCAACTATCAAACTTTTTCTTTCATTTTGATACTAGCTTTTATTAATTTAATATTTTTTCTTATCTTTGTAGTATAAATTCAGTTCATTATAATCTGCCATTAAAATAAAAACAAAACATTTTATAAAAAATTTTTTTTATTTCAAACTCTATCAAAATGTAATTTATTTACACTATTAAATTGAATTCGTCAAGTGTGGACATCCCTCTAAGTGGAAACATTTGTCTCTCCTCGTGTCCATGCGAATGTTGCTTAACCAGAAGTCACCATATTGGTATGCCTCTTGCTCGAACCCGTACATCAGAGTTCCCCAGCCATAGATATAGTCACATTTTCGCGCTCTCTTCTATGGGAACCCTGCCGTACTTGTAGTAGTTTACGCCTTCAGAGACCTTGAGTAAAAACGCGAAAAACGCCTGTTCTGCAGCTTTCTTGGTTTCGCACCTCTCTCATTGTACGTTGTCTTGCAAAGCGCTAAAAAGGTCACAGCAGCATTCTGGCTTATTGTGTGTCCTGTCTAAAGAGTTACATTTGTTATTTACATATATTTTCAAAAAACGACATGAATACTCAGCTGCTTATAACGTCGTCTCGGAAAGGGTCCTCCATAGCCTTTACTTTTAACTAAGTACACATTTTTTTACACTAAAAGTAAAATCACTAAATGTGATATGTCAAGCATCGCCAGCTGCGACGTTCGGCATGCTTCGTTCTACAATTCAAACATTCTTCGAAATAAAAAAAAAATTGTTTAGTTTTAAATTAATACTTCTGCACATCAAATAAATATTCGAAGTTTCAATCTAATACTTTCTAGGTTTGCATTGATACAAAAAAAATGATACTAGTTTCAGTTTCGATTTGAGACAACGTGTATCAGAGTGATATTAATACAAATTTTTTTGGGTGTACTGTATAGGGCAGCAATCTTGAACGCATCGAAACTATGACTGACCTAGGTGTTCTATTCTAGGTGTTGATCAAAATTAAGAATTTTCTTTTGTGTTTTTTAACTTTTATTTATTGTTATAGTTTCGGTGATCAGCGATGGTTTCTTTTTTAAACGAATTTTGAAATATGCGGGTATTAAAAATTAAAAATAATATGTTTTAGCTTTTCGTCACTATAATGTTAATAATGATTAATAAAAAATATATATTCTTGATCAGGGTGACGAGCTGAGTCGATTGAGCTTTGTCCGTCTGTCTGTCTGCCCGTCTGTCTGCTTCTACGCAAACTAGTCTCTCAGTTTTAAAGCTTTCGAGCTGAAACTTTGCACAGAGTATTTCTTTAACTGCACACTGCTAATATGTCGGAACCGACCTAACCGGATGACTATAACTTATAGCTGCCATAGAAACTATCGGTCGAAAGGTGGGTCTTTGTGAGAAAAACTTTTTTGTTTTTAATGTTAACGTCTTCCACTTCAGCGATTATTAATATTATACGCTTTCACATAGATTTAGAAGTTTTTGTCAAAATCGGATTACTATATCTTATAGCTGCCATAGGCACTACCGGTCGAAAAGTGGGTTTTAATGTGAAGAATTTTTTTGTTTTTATACCCTTGGAGAGGGTATATTGAAATTGTCCGGATGTTTCCAACGCACAGAAGGAAGCATCTCCGACATTCTTGATCAGCATGACGAGCTGAGCTGTCCGTCCGTCCGTCCGTCTGTGTCTATGCTATCTCCTCCGTCAGTTTTAAAGCTATCTCAACCAAACTTTGCACGAAGTCTTTTGATAAAAATACGCTGCATATTTGTCGGAACAGGCCGGATCGGATGACTATAGCATATAGCTGCCATAGGAACGATTGGTTGAAAAAGTAGTTTTAGTGAGAAAAACTTTTTTGTTTTCGATGCTATCGCTCCCAACTCTGGGATATATAAGTTTTTTATGATTTCACATAATTTCATCGAGATTTATCAAAATCGGACAACTATATAGTATAGCTGCCATACAAAAGATAGATCAGAAAAAAAGTCTTAGTGAGAAAAACTTTTTTGTTTTCAATGCTATCGCTCTCAAACTTTGTACAGATCAATCTTATATACTACCACACAATTTTGTCAAGTTTGATTCAAATCGGATGACTATAGCACAGTGTCCGGCACCGTTCAATTTGCTGTGTATACAAGTAGCGACGTCCATCCTCTGTAGCAGCGGCGTCGATACACAGACACTATACAAGCGTACATTGCTCTCTTTTGCAATAACAAACATGTGCTAACTGAGAGCGCTCTCGCGTGTCTGAACGCACACATGCAAAGGCAAAATAAGCATGTGTGTTTTGCCGGACACTGCTATAGCATATAGCTGCCGTAGGAACGATTGGTCCAAAATGTAGTTCTAGTGAGAAAAAAATTTTCGATGAATATATCGTACAGCCATATAACAAACTGGCAGCATATATTATGCTCCAAGGGTATATAAACTTCGGTACATCCGAAGTTAGCTTCCCTCTATTTTTAATGTTAACGTGTCTCACTTCAGCGATTATTAATATTATACGCTTTTATACAGATTTGGAAGTTCTGGTTAAAAATCGGAAAAAATTGTCGAAAAGTGGGTTTTACTTAGAAAATTTTTTTGTTTTAATGCTGGTGTTCTTAAACTCTGATGTATTAAAACATTAGCAAGGGTATAAAAACTTCGGCAAAGACGAAGTTAGCTTGGCCTTCTCGTTATTATTTATATGACATTTTATGAAAAGTAAATACTTATTTTAATATAAAATTTCAAACTAAATGTTCTCAGTATATTAATTCGTATAATATTATCTTGTTTTTATCCTCTCCACGGTCTTGAATCTGGCATATCCATTCACATGATGTGAACCGGACATACAAGTAAAAAACTTCCCTGTCCGGATGGTGAAGCAGGTTAATCACTATGTTGACATAAAATTGTTAGCTACTACTCTACAAATAAACATTCACATGGCCAGGCTCTTTTAAGGCAGCTTTTTGATATATTAATCTAAATTTTATCAAAATCGTCACAGTCGGTGGAAATCACATAATATTTATAACTGGAAAGGAAAATAAAAACTCTACCCTTGGCCCATTCAGCAGATTATTACGATTTACGATTTGTGATACCAGCTGATTACAGCGATTGCCGATTGGGATTGGAAAATTTGACAATCGTGTCTGCTGAGTAGAAATCGAAGCTAACGAATGATTGGTTAACGATTGCTAAAGCAGCCCATCCACACACGAATTTGTTCGACGAATTTGTTCAGCTCGTCAAAATGTTCGACGTTAGTGGGGGTGTTCGTGACAGTTTATTTTGTTCGACGTTTTGTTCGCAGAGAATAGAAATGTTTCTATCTCGCGAGTGTTCGTGCGAACATGTTCGTCAATGGATGCGAACAATTACACGAACATCATTTGTCAAAAATATCTGTAGAGTGAACACGTGCCCAAATGAGCAATAAATTGTTGCTAGAATTCATTGAATGCCACCAAAATGATCAGAAAATGCTTTAAGCTAATTTGTATCGCCATCTAGGCCATGATTGTGTTAGTTTCCGCTGCCATATTTTCATGTTAACTCGATGTGATTTTTGAGAAAATGATGTTCGTGAGAAATGTTCGCCTGGTTAGTGGGCAAACGAATTATTGTTCGACGAACAAATTTGTCGAACAAATTCGTGTGTGGATGGCCTGCTTAAGACAGCCTACCTTTGTTCGAATATTCATATGAAATTTTCTACTTAACAAATCCGTAAATATTTCAGATTTTATCCATGGAAAAAAATTAGTAAAGCCACAAAATATATTAAAATCTGCAATCAATTATATTCAGCAGAGACTCATCAGCAATCGCAAATCGTAAATAGGTAATCGCTAATCGGAATTATCAGCTGAATACGCCCATTGAAAACAAAACCGGGTTTTCTAACTAGAACTACTTTTTCGACCTATTGTTCCTATGACAGCTATATGCTATTGTCATCCAATTAAGATCAAATTTGACAGAATAATGTGGAAGCATAAAATATTTATCAGTAACAAGTTTGGGAGCGATAGCATTGAAAGCAGTTTTTCTCATTGAGACTTTTTCAGATCTATATTTTCTGTTGTATCTACACAGTTGTCAGATTTTCATCAAACTTGGTGTAATTATTAAAAAGCGTAGAAAACTTATAAATACGAGGTTTGGGGGCCTTTCCATTGAAAACTAAAAGGCTTTTCTTACTAAAACTAGTTTTTCGACCGATCGTTCTAATGGCAGCTATACGTTGTAGTCATTGGATCCTACCGGTTCGGAAAAATGTGCAGCGTATTCGTCCCTAAATACTTCGTGCAAAGTTTGGTTAATCTTGCTTTACAACTGACGGAGAAGATAGCATTGAAACAGACGGACGGACTGATAGACAGACGGACAGAAGGACGGACAGACGAACATGACTATATCAACTCAGATCGTTATACTGATCAAGAATATTCATATTTTTTGTGGTGGAACGAAGCATTTCTATGCGTTAAGAACATCTGGAAAAATTTTAATATACCCTCTGCAAGGGTATAAAAAAGGCCACTTTCCGGGTCGTGCCAAAATTCCAGGGAAAACATTTGGAAGCCTGTACTTAGGTCTTATGGCTCTATAATAATAAATTAATAATATCTGTGGCAATAAGAAATAACAGCATAACTCGAGTTATGTCAAAATTGTGATATTAATAAGTCGGGTGAGTGGTTACAAAGATATTACTGTATAGTCAGTGCTCTTTATTTAGATTTCATTTATATGTATTTTAATTATTAATATTCACATAAGGTTGTTTCCTCTGTCGTAGCGCAAAATTGACTGATGCTTGAAATATCGATATGCATTTCCCATATATCGATATATCACCATTTGTCTTACAGTGTTGTTTAAAGTGTTGCACAAATATTTCATAGAATAGTCAGTTACATTTAAATTCAAAATAATTTACATTTTACATTCGGCCGACCTGACTATAGATCGACCACGATCTACGAACACATAGCTACAGTATCGTTTACGTTACTCATCCAGTGCTTAAGTCGTGCAGTTTCTAAAACACTACGAAAAGGTAGCTGTGTAAGCTGACAATCATCAATGTCGACTATTTCATATCTGTCATTGTCAAACACACGATTGACTTTTTAGGGTTCTCTGTACTTTGGTGCAAACTTCTTATTAATTCCTGGCGTGGTATCTACATTACGTATAGCTACATAATCACCTACTTGAAACACTATAGGAGCTCTATGCTTCTATGCATTCAATTGCTCATTTCTTGCTTGTGAACATACAATATTAACATCAGCTTGCTTACGCATTGTTCCCAAATCTCTAGACTTTACGTTCAGTTTATTCTCAAGGTATTCTGACAGTTCGTCTATAACAGGTCCTTTCTGAGTTACTCCAAATAAAAGCATGCTAGGGGTCTCTTGCGTACTACTGTGGATGGAATTGTTGATAGCATACTCAACTTTTTTCATCAATTTATACCAATCTGCTTGTCTCAATGGCTCTGACAATTTTCCTAACATAGTGGTAAGCACACGATTAACTCGCTCAACTTGACCGTTTGCCTGCGGTGCTCCTGTAGCCACTTTAATATTCTCTATATCACGATCTTGCAGGAAGGTAGTAAACTCTAAGGATGTAAAACACGTCCAACGGTCAGATATTATTCTCCTAGGTCGACTGTAAAATTCAAAATATTTTCTCAATGCATCGTTAGCTTCACGGGTACTAGTACTGTTAACAGGAAAAAGCTTAACGAACTTCGTAAAAGCATCAATTATTACGAGTAGGTGTTTTCTTTTCGAATTTAGACTTGGCAAAGGACCTAAGTGATCTATATGAAGGGTATGAAAAGGTATACAAGGCTTGGGAATACTATGGAGCGTTCGATTGTGAATTGTGTTAGGTACTGAATGTAGTATGCATGGCAAACAGTTTTTTATAAATTTCTCTACTTTGCTCCTCATAGCAGGGAACCAATCAGCCTTTTTTAAGTCATTCACACACTTATCACACACTTATCTTAGTGGCCGTCTGTGGCCCAGTGGTTAGTGTGCTGTACTGCTGGCCGGTGGTCGTGTGTTCGATCCCGCCTCTGAACATCTAAATATACGGTCACCTTCACCCAGCTATTGGCGCCAGCTGTGAAGTAACTAGCCATGAAAAAGCAATTTCTCAAACTTTGCCGTTCGGATCCGGCGTTAAACTGTAGGTCCCTTTCTCTTGTGCTTGGCTTGGCCCCGTTGGAGGAGCTGTATAGCCAGTTTTACCTTTTTTACACACTTATCAGCCGCTAAATGACCTAATTTCTCATGGGATAACCTTATCAATTGCTCTTCCATACCGACAGGTGCATATAAACATAAAGTTTCGTTTTTACTTTTTTTATAAACCACGCCATCCACTAGCTCAAAGTCAATCACACTTCCGCTTTCTAATGATTCTCTAATTTTCATTATTTCTTTATCGCGCATTTGCTCAGTTTGCAGTATCAAATCTATATCTTCAGGAGTCGCACCTACGACACTTACATATGGCAATGATTCCAACAAGGTTTTCTCTAAGAACTCAAACTTTCTTGATTTTTCTCCTTCCAACTCACTATCATAACCTCCCCGGGTCTCTTTACCTTTATCATAATAGACGCTACTCCCAGGCTCTATTTCAATGTCATTCGTATGCTCAACTCTATTATTATTTACCCGCTCATTTCTATGCTTATCAGTGTACCCAATATTACCTTAAGTCCAAATCTTCTGTTCTCTAAATGCTCTACCCGAAGATCTACCATCTGTTCAGCGCTATGGTTTTCTATATACTCATCTCTATGCTCTCGTGCCCACTCTGCTCTATGGCTCCTTAATGGCTCAGCTCTATGCTTCTCTCTATGATCTGCTCTACCTTTCTTTAATGGTACAGCTCTATGGTTATCTATCAACTCTGCTCTATGGTTCTTTGAAGGCTCAACTCTATACATTTCTGCTCTACGGTTCTCTAAAGGCTCAGTTTTATGATTCTCTACGCGGTCAACTCTACGGTTCTCAAGTGGTATTTTCTCATCATCTCTAAGTATTTCCAATAACTGTGTTTGCGTCAACATGAGACATATTAACACCAGGTCTATGTTCAATGGAGAAGTCATAATTTTCAAATTCCAAGGACCATCTTGCTATTTTGGGATTAATTGTTTTTTTACTAAGTGTCTGTACCAAGGAATTGCAATCGGTTACTATTCTGAAGGGTCTATGCTATAAGTATACTCGAAAACGGCGCAACGCATTTACAATCGCTAGGGTTTCCAGTTCAAAACTGTGGTAACGAGATTCAGCTGCTGTTGTCTTCCCAGAGTAAAACGAAACCGGGTGCATCCTACCATCATCCTGTCTTTGTACTAATATGGCTCCGAATCCGTGCGAACTAACATCAGTATGCAATTCTGTTTCTTTATCCGGGTTGAAAATGGCCAAAACTGGTGGGTTTGATAAAGCAGTCTTTAAGGTGTTAAAAGCCAGTAACTGCTATTCGTTAAGTGGGAATGGGCCGCCCTGCTTCAACAATTCGTCAAAGGATAGCACAAATCGTCGAAAATACGAAAAAAAAACCAAGCATGAGTGAAGTGTTTGAATAGATTGAGACACCGGAAAATTTTTTAACGCTTCCAAGTGGGAATCACTAGGTACTATTCCGTACTGGTCCACTTTGTAACCCAAAAACTCACAGTCTCTTTTCAAAAATACGCATTTCTTCATGTTGATCTCTAGGTTGTGCTCACTGATACGGTCCAACAACTTACTCAAAATTTCCATATGTTCCTCCACGTTCTTAGTTGCCACTACAATATCGTCCATGTATACTACTATGCTCTTTTTTTTTGATAAAGTCAGCAACTACTTCTGAAATGAATCTCTGAAATATTGCAGAACCACTTTTTAGTAAAAAGGGCATTCTCAAATATTCATACTGTCCTTGAGGGGTTACAAATGCAGTGTACTGTACACTATCCTCATCAACTCCTATTTGATGGAAACCCCTCTTAAAATCAATTATGAAAAAACAGCATTTTCCTTCCAAGTGCTTTAGGCAATCTTCTATCAGGGGTAAAGGAAAATTATCTTTGACAATACGCTTATTCATTCCGCGATAATCAACACACATACGAATTTCTCCTAACTTTTTCTTCACCAGGACCACAGGTCATGCATATGGGGACTTACTAGGTCGTATAATGTTTTTTTTTAACAAATCCTTAATAACTTCTCCTACTTTTTCTCTCTCAAAGTAGGATAATCGTCTTGGAGAACAATGAAAAGGAGTTGTATTAGTTAACCTGATAGTCATCTGATATTTAGGCTTAACTCCACTCATCATCAGTGTTTGCTTCTACGCACGCCAAGAAGTCAACAAAATTATTCTCATTCTGAATAGTTTCTTTGTACTTTGCAGTATTCTTAATTAACTTATTACTATTATCTTGATGTTTGCTTATCTTACTTATGTTATGAGTTATTACTGGGTTACTGGTGAACAAAGATGCACAGGTTGAGTTAATATTTTCAATATTTCTTAAATTTAATGGTAAATCAAAACTTGCATTTATTTTCTTCTTATGCACCAACTGAATCTCCATTACTTTCAGTGAATCTCGACCCAACAGTACTGGTAATGGCAGTATGTGATCGTCCACCACATATAGCCACATTAAATAGGTTTTTTCAGCAAAATTAATAAGGCACTTTATTTTGGCCCAAACCAGAACAGGTTGTCCTCCCAATCCATGGTATTTACTTCGTTCTGAACTTAACTTAATGTAGCTTGGTATTAATGATTTATGAATGAAACTTACTGGACTACCTGTATCAAATAAACACATTACACCTATGTATCTTTCTTCACCAGACGGAACTCATATGTTAACTACTTGAATTGCTGCCAAATCTTCAGGAGTGTTATCATTCGCCGCATCATGGTGCTGTATAGCGGCAATTGTAGTTATTACTTTACGTTTGGGGCACTGCTGGTACTTATGGTCAGTTGCCCAGCAACGAAAGCAGGCACCATCTTGTCTTTTAGGTCGTCCGCAATCTTTCATCATATGCCCAACTTGTCGACAGTTATAACACCGAGGGGCACTATGGACTTGCTGTTGACTCACCGTTCCACTTTTTTTAGGCTTACTCATATCTTCTATACGGTTTGGCATTTGAGTACGCATCACTCTCATCTTGTCGTATTAGATGATTTTCTTGCGCAGTTCACCCAAGGAATCACAATAGGCCATAGCCATGGCAGCTTCAGTTTTGTCTTTCAGGCCATCCACGATGAATCGAACCACGTCACCTGTTGCCAAATCTGCTTGTCGCGCAATGCCACACATAGCAATATAGTATTGCAGAGCCGTTTCTCCTTTAGAAATTTGTTTGGCCTCTAATTGCTTAGCCACATCCCAAGTTGTCACCTTTTGCTCAAAAACGTCAAGCAATTCCACTCGGAGATCTTTCCAGGTCAATGGCGCAGCGTGGATCATATGAATTTTTGCTGATCCTGTTAACAACAGCATGGCAAAAATCCATCGTCTCGGGTCGGGCACCTTATATGCCTTCATCACATCCTCAAAATCGTTTAGCCAACGAGATTCAGGGTACCAGAAAAATGCTGAACTAGGGTATCCAGATATTTTATGTCGATACCATCGTGCTCCACTATAGTCGCCACAGTCGGTTTGCCTTCTGATTTTTCGACTATGTTTTTTAAGTCGGACACTCGTTTACGGGCTGCATACAGTTCTTCTAGTTGTGCTAAATATCGCATTTCTTCCTCCATATCCATTGTTCCAGGTATTTCATCACGACGTTGGTCTTGTTGCTGCACGTTTATGATTTTTTTTTATACCCTTGGAGAGGGTATATTAAAATTGTCCGGATGTTTGTAACGCACAGAAGGAAACATCTCCGACCACATAAAGTATATATATTCTTGATCAGCATGACGAGCTGAGTTGATATAGCCATGTCCGTCTGTCCGTCTGTCCGTCCGTTTGTCCGTCTGTCCGTCTGTTTCTATGCTATCTCCTCCGTCAGTTTTAAAGCTATCTCAACCAAACTTTGCACGAAGTCTTTTGGTATAAATACGCTGCACATTTGTCGGAACCGGCCGGATCGGATGACTATAGCATATAGCTGCCATAGGAACGATCGGTTGAAAAAGTAGTTATATTTATATTTATTTTGAAGGACCATCCTAACGCTACAAGTTACAAAAACTTATATATTATTGCGTTAGTCACAAGGACAAAGTTACATTTATGTTTATATTGATTTTACTTAATACCTAGAAACAACCACGTAATACATCAATGAAATGAAATTTAACTTATCTGTAATCTTAACTAAGTAAAAACATTTTAAATTAAAGATAATTATTACAATTTTTGTTTTTTGGTTTTGTTTTTTTTTTTTTTTTGTTTGTTTTTTTTTTTTTATTTATTTATTTACTATTTTTTTTTTTTCCCTTTTCTTCCTTTTCTTCCTGCTATATCCATATAAGTACTTATTAAGGTTCACTTTTAAAATGAGATTGTAATTTCAATTTAAACTGCGTGGCGTTGTTTATTGTTTTTAAACTGTGTGGTAGTTGATTCCAACTGCGAACAGCGAAAATAAAGAAATGTTTTTCTGAACTGGATAGCATGTATCGTAAGCTCACTAAATTACACGTCCTCCTAGATGCGCAAAAGCTTATCATTTCAAAAAGATACGACGGCTCATTTGTGTATATAATCCTATGGAGAAGTATTAAAGCTCTTAGTCGTATCCAAGATTGTAGTGGAAGGTTAAATATGTTTATTGCAACGTCTGATATCCGGTCAAAGCGAGTTCGATCATATATATATCTTGCGATATTGTTAAATGCCACTTGCATTCTGCGTTGACTACTGGCATCAGAAATACCAATAACCTCGATACCATAAAATAGTCTAGAAGTTAAATAAGTCTTAGCAATTAAAAGTCTCAGCTTGGTTGGTATAAAGTCTTTAGTCAGATACAGTTGCCTGAGCAGTCCATACAATTTTCCTACAGAAGCGGTGACATGATCACTCCAAGTTAAAGTTTGGTTAAAAGTAAATCCTAGGTTGCTCGCTCGCTCTACATACTTTAGTGGTAGATTGTTAACTTTCAATGATGGCAAACCTACGGTGCTGACAACCTTGCTGCTTATAACTATGCACTTGGACTTAACTGGATTTAGGCCAAGGCCATTCTTATTTGCCCAGTCATTAACTTTACATAGATCTATATTACATATTTGTACACATTCATTAAACTTCGACATGGGACGGGAAACATACAGTTGAACATCATCAGCATACATATGAACTTCACAATTAGACAAGACTGACGGCAAGTCATTGACATAAACAGAGAATAATAAGGGCCCGAGAATCGAACCCTGGGGCACACCACGTTTAAGGGTCAAAAACGATGAGGAAGCCGTACTTGTAGCTACCAGTTGTTGTCGATTACTTAAATAGGATTTTAGAAGGTCTACAGCGGTGCTTGAGAACATATACATTCGGTTTAGTTTAGTGCATAATACGTCGTGGTTAACTGTGTCGAATGCTTTACTGTAATCAAGTAGAGTTAATAATGTTATATTTCCATTGTCAATTTGTTTTCGAATATCTTCCGTTATTTTCAAAATTGCTGTGATGCAACTTCTGTTTTTTCTAAAACCTGACTGATTGTTATTAAAAAGATTATTTGATGTCAAGAATTCATTAATTTGTTTTGCCATCAGATGCTCAAGTATTTTAGATAAGTACGGAAGTATAGATATGGGCCTGTACTCATTAGTAGATTTGGGCAATGGAACAACCTTGGCTAATTTCCAAGAGTTCGGAAATTTTGAGGTGGTTAAGGCGGTATTAAAAATATAGGTTAAGTACGTCAAAATTTTTTGGGAGAATTATTTTTACAAACTTTGGGTTAATGTCATCCAGTCCAGTAGCATTCGACTTAATTAAAAGGATAGATTCCAAGACATCACACTGACTAACGCAAGAAAAGCTAAAATGATTATCACATTCTTTATAGGGAAGACTGTTAAGGTACATATTACACGTAATTTCAGGTACTGGTGAGTGTACAAACTTTCTGTTTAGTTCGTCAGGGTCAACATCAATTTTTGTGGAGGACATTGGCTTACCAACTCCCAAATTCTTAAAATAGTTCCATGTTTGTCTATTGGAGGTTGCATGATGAAGTTTGCTGTGGTAATACTGACGTTTAGAGGAAGTTATTAATTTTTGCACCGTCTTTCTTAGATTTTTATATCGCATTCGAAGGTTTTCTGTTTTGAAGCGTTTCCATTTACAAAAGGCATCATCGCGAAGATTTATGTGTTTCTTTATATTATTATTGAACCACGGTTTGTCAGTATGCCTACATAATTTGCGCTTGAGCGGAACTGTGCGATCATAAAGGAACTTAATGTTATTCTGTAAAAAGTCAAGCTGGGAGTCAATTGTAGGAAGATTATAAATCAAATTCCAATTGCACGAGGTAAAGTCATCATTTAATTTCTCATAGTCAATATTCTTAAAATCCCTATATTCTATCACATGGTCACTATAGTCAAGTTTTATATTGTAGGTCAGGAAAATCAGGTCATGTTTGGAGAATACTGGCATAGCAATTTGGTCATACAGTAGAATTTTATCTGAATTGTTTACGAAAAATACGTCTAATAGTGTATCGCAGGTACTAGTAAAATGTGTCGCAGCTGATGCATTTACAAGTTTAAGTCCAATAGATTCCATATTGTCTTGAAGATGTCTTTCACGAAGAATGTCACTATTTAGGTCTCCAGTAAGAATAATTTCAGAATAAGTCAAGGAGATTGTAGAGACCAAGTCTATTATGTCAGTATACTCCGTGTATCGATGTGGTCTGTAGATACAGCCTAACAAAACCTTGCAGCCGTCAAATTTATTGGAGAGTTGCACAAATATCCATTCTGAAGCACTACCCTCAGGTTGCTTACATATTAATTTTGCATTAAGTTTCTTGTTGACATATATTGCAACGCCCCCTGCATGTCCCACACGATCAGAACGAAACAAATCAAAACTGTCACATGAAATTAAAGAATCACACACATTAGATACGAACCAAGTCTCAGAAACACAGATAACATCTACACATGAATTAACGAACAAATACCTAAACTCCTCTATCTTTTTTGTTAAGCTTTGCGCATTTAGATGACAAATTCGAAGACCAGATTTCTGTTTGCTTAATATTCTAAGCATTGCATGGCTGTTCGCGTTGGTAGCGTATTTGTCAGTCTGCATCAACACAATCTAAAAACTCCAACTGCACACGCAGAATACTTGATATAGATTTTTTAAACAGGGAAATTATGTAATAACAATAATTAAGGAACGACAAGGAAGACGAAAGCGAAACATTAAAGCTAATAATTATTATCATAAGTTTAACTAAAAATGAATATGTACCACATTTAATTGACTTCAGCTGCAGCCTCATATGTAGTGGGTTCAGTAGAAGTGTGGTCCAGAGGGGAGGGGAAGTCAGCGCCAGCACAGTTCTCATCCGATAGTGAGGAGAGCTTTTGAAAGCTCTCAATACATATGACGTCACCATCCCCTCTCTGCTTCACATGAACAAGACCTCGTCTGGTAAACACAGCTGACAGTTTTCGAAGCTTTTTCATCCGCATTGCCTCTTTGAAGATCTCGTAGTTGACTTTTGAGAGTTGCTCATTGATGTAGAGAGGAACTTGGGAGTCAAACCCAATTAAATCAAGCTTAGTTGCTGCTTGGTTTCTCGCCGGTATGAACCAATTGCTCTTAGCAGTGCAGCTTTTTCCCTCGGTCCGTCTAATTTTACTATAATTATGGGGTCCAGAACTGAGCGAGTCGGAGCACGCGGCCTCATCCGGAAAATCTCCCTGACTCTCGGTGGTGGTGTTAATTTAAGAGAAAAGCAGAGCGAGTTGAATATTGCTCTGAGATTTTCCCCTTCCTGCTGCGGAACTCCATGCATTCGCAGATCATTTGCTATGATAGCGGTTGCTTCAGCCGCGATTTTGGAAGCCAATTTGCACTCTAGCACTCCCACCCGCTCTTTTAAGGCAGCAACGTCCAGCGCTTCCTTCTCCAACTGCTCAAGCCGCTGGGCCATTTGGAGCAACTTCCCGGCCACACCATTCAGCCTTTCACTCATTTCGCGTAGAATCCCTGCCTCAAGTGGAGTTTTAGTGAGAAAAACTTTTTTGTTTTCAATGCTATCGCTCCCAACCCCCGTATTTATAAGTTTTCTATGCTTTCACATAATTTCAGCAAGTTTTATGCAAATCGGGCAACTATATAGTATAGCTGCCATACAAAAGATAGGTCTGAAAAAAAGTCTTAGTAAGAAAAACTTTTTTGTTTTCAATGCTATCGCTCCCACGTTGTACAGATCTATATTATATACTACCACACAATTTTGTCAAGTTTGATTTAAATCGGATGACTATAGCATATAGCTGCCATAGGAACGATCGGTCCAAAATGTAGTTCTAGTGAGAAAAACTTTTTTGATGAATATATCGTATTGCCATATAAAAAACTGGCAGCATATATCATGCTCCAAGGGTATATAAACTTCGGTACAGCCGAAGTTAGCTTCCCTCTATTTTTTTTTTTTTTTTTTTGTATAGGGGGGAAAGCATTAAAAGCCAAAAACTGGTGGACTCGGAATTCCTCACCCACTAAAACCACCCCTACTCTCCATTTCCCTCTTGCGGAACTACCGCTAAGTATTACTTCACAAGGGGGAGATGGCACGAAGGCCTCCACTAGATTCCTGTCTAGGCGTTGAAGTCGAATTGCGCTGTCGTTCAGCGCGACGCAAGGATTTCAGTGCATATAGCATTCCAATTGTTTTGCGAGCTAAGAACGATGTCCATCAAGTCCGTGCCTGTGAATGGCCTCCCAATACCTAGGCTTAGCTCTTCCCGTTCGGCAGCGAATCTCGGACTGACAAAGAATATATGTTCTGCGTCTTCTATGGTCAGCGTACAGTGTGTACCATGTCAGGTCAGTAGCTGTGATAGGTAAAAGTCAGTTTGTCCGTGCTGTCTACCCACCCACGGCGTTAAGTCCGCAATCAGTCTTCTTGTCCAGCTGCCGTTGGTGGTAGCACTCCACCTCGCTTGCCATTTCGTCATCGTCCTCTCTCGTCGATGCTCATCAGCTAGAACTAGCGCCGCGTCCTCCGACACAGTCCGGAAGCTGCAGGTAACTCGAAGAGCACACCTCCTGTATGCTCTTTTGCATCCTCGGCTGTATGACGGCACTGTCATTGCAGGGGCCCATATCGGTGCTGCGTACATTATGATAGACCTGACTACGTTGCAGATCAGCCATCTGCTACGCTGTCCACCGATATTTGCCATAATTCCCGATAAGGCATTTGTTGCTCTGATAGCCTTTTCCTCCACGTACGCTAGGTGGCTTTTAAAATTTAGCCTGTGGTCCAGCATAATCCCCAGGTAATTTATAGCCTCCTTTGATGTTATACGCTGGTCTCCGACCGTGATGCCGGCAGTTTCCACACGTTTCCTGCTGCTGATAAGAACTGCTTCGGTTTTATGGGGAACAAGGCTCAGCCCGTTGTCCTCTAGCCAGTCGGTCACTCGCACTATAGCGTCATTTATGTTTATGGCTGGCGTCGTCTGTATGCCTGATTGTTTTGTATTCTCTTCAATTTCATCATTCTGCGAAATGCCATCTTCTGCCCAGCCGCCTGCCGCCACATTACTATAGTCATCTCTCTCTAATTCGCCTAACCCAAGCGCGTCAACATCGTCGCCAGCTGGCGCCATCAACTTTTCGGACTCCGGCGTCTCGGCCAAGGCATTGGATAGGTCTTCCACCAGTTGCAGATTTTCTTTGGACACCTCATCTAGTTTCTTTTCCATCTTTTTATTCGATTTCATCACGGAATTAACAACAATACGCAGTTGAGAAATTGTGGCGTTTTGATCAAGTTGCACTTTTTCCTTCTCCAATATGGCGATCAGTTCACTTTTAGTTTTTTGTATAATTTCGCAGTACTTTATCACCAACTTTGCACAAAATTTTTGGTTTATACCCCACACCTGATTTATAGTCATTGCTCTTTATTTAGATTTAATTTATATGTATTTTAATTATTAATATTCACATAAAGTTGTTTCCTCTGTCGTATCGCAAAATTGACTGATGCTTGAAATATCGATATGCATTTACCATATATCGATATATCACCATTTGTCTTACAGTGTTGTTTAAAGTGTTGCACAAATATTTCATAGAATAGTCAGTTACATTTAAATTCAAAATAATTTACATTTTATGTTTATACATTTACCTTTATAAAAGGCAAAACAGCTTATCTCAGATGTGTTATTTTTCCCAAATCGACATCTGCCTTATGACAGAATTGTTTTTTTATTTTCAGTAAAAAAACGAGAAGGCCAAGCTAACTTTGTCTTTGCCGAAGTTTCTATACCCTTGGAAATGTTTTAATATATCAGAGTTTACGAACGCCAGCATCAAATCAAACAATTTGTGTAAATAAAACCCATCTCCGACCCATGTTTCCTATGACAGCTATAAGATATAGTCATCCGATTTTGACCAAAACTTCCAAATCTGTGTGAAAGCGTATAATATTAATAGTCAATGAAGTGGGAGACGTTAACATTAAAAACAAAAAAGTTTTTCTCACAAAGACCCACTTTTCGATCGATAGTTCCTATGGCGGCTATAAGATATAGTCATCCAATCCGGTCGGTTCTGGAATATTAGTAGTGTGCAGTAAAAAAAAGACTCTGTGCTAAGTTTCAGCTCGAACGTCTTTAAAACTGAGAGACTAGTTTGCGTAGAAACAGGCAGACGGACAGACAGACGGACGGACAGACGGAAGGACAAAGCTCAATCGACTCAGCTCGTCACCCTGATCAGGAATATATATAGCTTATACAATAGGATCGGAAATGATAATTTCTGTGCGTTGCCAACTTCTGGGCAAAATTATAATACCCTTTGCAAGAAAAGAATATAAAAAGACACATCTGAGATGTGCTTTTATTCCAAACTGTGACTTATACTGTTATTCCACATAGATATTTTTGTTTACTTGAAGGCAAATCTAGAGTTAAGCTTTTATTCCGTATTAAATGTTTGTATATCAAAGATCATAACTCTAAATGTGTCAATTTTCCGAAATTCTTCTTTAACTTTCAGATACAATTCTCTAATTGTGTCTTTGTTCCAAAAGTAGTTCTCTGAATGTTTAATACATAAACACTTATGCTGTAAGTTTAAAGACAAATTTATTTAGTTTTTCAGACATGTGTTCTTAGGTTTTAACATATTTAAAGAAAATGTAGAATTGGCGTATAAATCTAAAAGCTATTATAAGAAAAAGGGCTAACGCCAAAATTAAAAAAAGTACACATTTTATTCGCAGCAGTCTACAGTGCACAGCAGCCGCTTTGGAAGTACTTCGATCTGCTATTACAATAGGCAACTTTTAACTAAACTATTTATGATTGCGAAAGCAATCAACCGTTTTGCTTTATGTGGCATGATGGAGCGGGGAGCAAATGATATCTCATCATGCTTATTGAACGTCTAAACTCCAAAGCCATAAACGAAAGCATAGGCTCGCTCATTTTCTACACTTCTACACTTCTGCGCCGGTCAATTTAAAAAGTCCTATGTGAGCTCCATGTTTATATGTATATTACCTACAAAGTCATCCGGCAATAAAGACCATCGAACAAAATTTTGGTGGCATACCCTGATTTGCTGCTGAATTTGGATCCTGGGTGAAAACGAAGCTACTTTTGCGAAAGGTAAATGCTAACGGGCAGCTTAGAGGGAGTGCAAAACTTCTTTGCACGAAACGAAACGTCGTGAAGAGAGGAATGAGTTTACTTACATTAAGTGACGTTAAAATAGTGACCACAGAGTCACTCATTTCCAAAGAAAAAACACAGAAAGCATTGTGGACCTTATTAATCCATATTTTAATGATTTCAACAAAAGATGAAAAAACGGTGACATTCCCAACGTCGCGACTCGTCGATCCAGATTTGCTCTTGGCAAGCAGTGGTCTTGAGCAAGATTTTCAGAATTTGACTTTTTTTAATACATAACACATTACACTGTGCAACAGTCAAAGAAACTACCAAGCTACACCATGCGGAATCGATAGTGCTACCCGAACTGAGTAAGTCCCTATCAGCGTTTGGCTCGATTGGAAGCCCTTTTCTTTATGGACCCTCAAAGTTTTTGAAATTGGGTGAGTCAACCAAAAAAAGGTGTCATTAGTTTTGGGCGAACAGCTCATTCAGTTTTAGTGATAGCTGCAAACTGTCTTTTGCAAAGTTGTAGCTGACAGTCCGCAAAATAAATTCTTTATTTTTAAAAAATACATGTTTTCCGGTGGTATTTCTTAAAAAACTTTTTTTTCAAAAACGATTTTATTACTTTTTCGAGTGTAACTTTTAAAGCTTTTAAAATAGGGAAGCTTTTGATATAGCAAACAACTCTTCCGAACAAGGTCTTACAATCTGAACACTTCTACATCTTCTAAAACGGCCCCAGAAGTGTGAATTTCCCATAAAAATTCACTTTTTTGTTGTCATTGCTTATTAGGTACTCAAGTTTTTCACCAAAATAGCAGCCAATTAAATTTTTTTCAGCTTTAAGAGCAAAACATTACGCGTTTAATTTGTTGTTATCCACGAATTAAGGAAAAAATGGTTTTTGGGCGGTTTTTCAAAAAATCTGTAATTTATCAGCAAAAAAGTTTCCAATTTAAGACTGTATAAAATATTTTAACATGCTAACACATTTTTGACAAGTTGAGATCAAATTAGCGTAAATATTTTGTTTAAAAAATTTATTTAAAAATAATTAATAATAAAATAAATTTGTAAACTGTAAACTATTTTAAATTTAAATGTAACTGACTATTCTATGAAATATTTGTGCAACACTTTAAACAACACTGTAAGACAAATGGTGATATATCGATTAGACATGCTTTAGTGCACGATTTTTCGATTTCGAATTGCTCCAACCTCCCACTTTGTGAGGTTTGGTAGAAAAATGCGAGAGCCAAAACTTGGAGACGGTGGGTTGAGGGGAAGTGACCCCGCATCAAGGTCAAAGTTATCGAAAAGTGGTCGAAAATTGATATTTAAGGTCATTTCTGCCCAGGGGTAGCCTGTAGAGGGGTCAAATGTACCAGTGACCCCCACTGATTTTTCCTTCCCGACATTTTTTTCCTGGGCACCTACCGCCTATCTCCACTCCCTATAAGGGTCACCATACAAAAATGGCATTTTTATAAAATTGCCCTCCAGCCCCTTAAAAAACTTCCTAGAAGGGTGAAATGTATGACCAACCCCCATTATTTTTCACTTCACAACATTTTTGTTCTTGGCACCTAACCCCTCTGTCCCCTCCTTAGGGGGGCTCCCATACAAAATTAATGCGAAATGTATGTTTGTATGGATTAACCAATACAATGTTATGGCATAACTTATGGCAATATTTTTAGGTGGCTCCCATAATAAAAATACATTAAAAGAAAGATTTCAGTTTAATTTAAATCTGATTTTAGTTGTCATCTTATTTTACGCCAATATTTAGATATCATACATATATTCCAAATTTTTCAGTTTAAATATAAGCACATATCAAATCAACTTATTTTTATAACATATCGGAAATTCTTTTCGATTGGCGCTGACGACCTGCAATAAAAATTGTTTTTATGCACTTGAAAAGTGTATTATAATTTTGCCCAGAAGTTTGCAACGCATAGAAGGAATCACCACATAAAGTATATATATTCTTGATCAGCATGACGAGCTGAGTTGATATAGCCATGTCCGTCTGTCCGTCCGTCCGTCTGAAAGTCCGACTGTCAGTCTGTCCGTCTGTTTCTATGATACCTCGCTAAAGACACGTTTATGCGAATATCTCGTAAACCTGACGTGCTGGGAGAAAACGGACAATTTATTTGAGTTCAGCGGCCAAAAATACATAAGGAACGATTTCTAATTTCTCTGTTGCAAAAGTTGGCCTTTTTTTTAAACTTGTGTACAAATAAAAAAAGTAAATCTAAATAAAGACCACTGACTATAAATCAGGTGTGGGGTATAAACCAAAAATTTTGTGCAAAATTGGTGATAAAGTACTGCGAAATTATACAAAAAACTAAAAGTTAACTGATCGCCATATTGGAGAAGGAAAAAGTGCAACTTGATCAAAGCGCCACAATTTCTCAACTGCGTATTGCTGTTAATTCCGTGATGAAATCGAATAAAAAGATGGAAAAGAAACTAGATGAGGTGTCCAAAAAAAATCTGCAACTGGTGGAAGACCTATCCAATACCTTGGCCGAGACGCCCAAGTCTGAAAAGTTGATGGCGCCAGCTGGCGACGATGTTGACGCGCTTGGGTTAGGCGAATTAGAGAGAGATGACTATAGTGATGTGGCGGCAGGCGGTATTGGCAGAAGATGGCATTTCGCAGAATGATCAAATTGAAGAGAATACAAAGCAATCAGGCATACAGACGACGCCAGCCATAAATAAGCAGAAACAAGGACAACGTCGTGATGAATTACCTGGAGCAATGGATATGGAGGAAGAAATGCGATATTTAGCACAACTAGAAGAACTGTATGCAGCCCGTAAACGAGTCCGACTTAAACGACATAGTCGAAAAATCAGAAGGCAAACCGACTGTGGCAACTGTAGTGGAGCACGATGGTATCGACCTAAAATATCTGGATACCCTGGTTTAGCATTTTTCTGGTGATGACGGCTACCCTGTGTCTCGTTGGCTAAACGATTTTGAGGATGTGATGAAGGCATATAAGGTGCCCGACCCGAGACGATGGATTTTTGCCATGCTGATGTTAACAGGATCAGCAAAAATTCATATGATCCACGCTGCGCCATTGACCTGGAAAGATCTCCGAGCGGAATTGCATGACGTTTTTGAGCAAAAGGTGATAACTTGGGATGTGGCTAAGCAATTAGAGGCCAAAAAAATTTCTAAAGGAGAAACGGTTCTGCAATACTATATTGCTATGTGTGGCATTGCGCGACAAGCAGATTTGGCAACAGGTGACGTGGTTGGAATCATCGTGGATGGCCTGCAAGACAAAACTGAAGCTGCCATGGCTATGGCCTATTGTGATTCCTTGGGTGAACTGCGCAAGAAAATCATCTAATACGACAAGATGAGAGTGATGCGTACTCAAATGCCAAACCGTAAAAAAAAAAAAAAAAAAAAAAAAAAAAAGGAAAGAAAAGTGGAAAAGAGATGGGGAACGACTAAGAGACCAAAGAGGAGATGGTTTAGTTGGTTGGGCAACTGACCAATAAGTACCAGCAGTGCCCCAAACGTAAAGTGTAATGATTATTTCATATTTTTAAAAATAAAAAATCATCTACTTAGAATCGTCGTACAAATAAAAGAATTATACCAATTTGGTTCTACTTGCGTCTAAAATGCATATCTGCAATGATTTTTGTCCCATGATTTTTTGCACTAATTACTCAGTAATAATGATTATTTTTTGAGTGTTACTAAACACTCGGGTTTTAATGATTATCGTCTGAGCGAAAAAATTTTACTTAAAAAATAATGATTATTTTGTGATTTATATTTTTTCGCTCAAAAATATCACTCAAGATGCTATTACGACCATTTAAAAAGAAACTGGAACAAAATAACTATATATTCTTAGAATGTGAACCAAGGCGAACATTTTAAGCCAAAATTTGATAAAAAAAAACTCTTCCTCTAGGAGCGATATTGGTGGACAATGTGGCAGAGGCGATCTGACACCGGGTTTCAATAGATGTCGACGAGATAAGACGAAAATATTATGACCAAGTTTTCCAATATTTGCTTAGTTTTCAAGATATCCGCCCACAAAAGTACAAAATTTCACTTGGCAACAAAAACAACTTTCTGGCCAACCAAAAGGGCACAATAAAAAAATTATTTAATTAACTTTACAAAAGGAAGCTTCTGCAGTGGCACCAAGTCGCTCTACCACTTAGGCTACTTTGGGCCCATTGCGATGCCATATTTATTCCCTGTTAACCCTTTTTAGTACTGAGGGGGGTCCCCGTTACTGAACCATTGTGTGGACAGAATAAATTTGAGCAGAGCTGGGATCTCTAGCCCGGATGTCTCCGAGTGGATGAGTAGCAGAGGTTGACCAAGTGTACTGAGTCTCCTTCTACTCAAGGCGGGGCAATGGCACAAAAGGTGTTGTACCGATTCCTTCTTATCTTCGTGTCCGCAACTTCTGCAGAAGTCATGGTAAGTGACGCCTAGGCGTGCTGCGTGTCTGCCAATAAGACAGTGACCCGTGAGGGTCCCTTCTGTGACGTAAAAGTGTGTTAGTACGTTTTTGATCGAATGCTGGCCACGTAAGCCTCGCTACTGCACAGGAAGAAAGGTTTTTCCACCGATTCGTAGCGAGACGAAGTGTTTCAGCTTTTGTGTGAAGTTTGTACATATGTCGCTATAGGCATCCCTATCGTTCACTGAAAGAGCACGATAGTGGTAACTGTTCTGGCCAGTTTGTTCGCAGACTCATTTCCTTCTATGTTGCGATGACCAGGCACCCATATAAGGTGTATACTGAAATGCCGTGCGATCTCATTCAGAGATGAGCGGCATTCCGTAAATCTATACACACTATACACTATAATTCCTCCTCCTCCTTCTTCTAACGGGGAAAAACTGTCAGAGCTACAATTTTTAAGCTTGAACCTAGTGACTTAATATATATTCAGTAAGGCCCAATATCTGTCTATTCTGTATACCACTATAAGATCCTAGCAAAAACACCGAGCAGCCACACGTTCAAAAAATGCATCGAAAATCGAGAGAAGGCTCTATTGGAAAATAATGTGGTGCTCTGCAGTATATATTTGGACCCAAGAATAAGACGACTTTTACTGCAAAACCCAATAAGTGTGATGGTTGCTGGGCTCAACTCAAGAAGCTTATATTACAAATTTTGAATATGAACGAGCAAAACGTAAGAAAATATTGAATTAAATACCTACTTATAATACACATACTATCTGCAAATAAATTATTTTTTTACTATTTATTTTAGATTAATCCCTTAATTACTGATAGCAGCGATATTGCGCAGGCATACACATCATCCCAGATCCAACCATTACAAGTTCAAACAACACATAACCAAGAGGCACTAGAACTTGAGAATGCAAACACCTCCACCCTCCTAAATGAGTATCTAAATTCCATCGAGGTGGAATCAGATGAAGAAGAGGGGATGATGACCAAAATGAAAACTTAATGGCGGCTTATAGAGAAATAGACAAGTACAGCCCTAAGCCAATTGATACCAACAAAAATATTATGGAATATTGGGAGGATAAAAAGTTTTCCTACCCATATTTATACCAGCTGGCCAAAGTAGTGCACTCTGCTCCTGCAACCCAAGTGAGCGTCGAAAGATCTTTCTCAGCCCTTAAGCTAGTGTTAACAGATCTAAGGTGCAATCTCACTCCGGAGTCACTGCAGAAGATTCTTTTTGTGAAATTAAATAAATAAATTTTTTATTGTGGCTTTTTGGCCAGAAAATAATTTTAAGATGGCGGTCTCTTTATTGACAAAAAGGTGGGAGTGTCCTTAAGACTCACGAGGCTTTGATGAAAAAAATGATGCCACGTTCACAATCAGCAAGGGTACTCTTTCCAAAGAAGTAAACTTACTGGGTGTAGAAATACCAACAACAAGATTACTTGCGTCAGTGTTCTTTCATTATTAAGCAAAGTCTATCTTGTGCTGCTTCGAAGATAAATGATGTTGTTTCCCCCATCAAGACACCACCAAGGTGAGATCCACAAACGACGTTCGACAAATTTTTACGACGTCTATATCCCAAGCCGAAAAGATTGGGACTACCTTCGATACAGCAGAGCTAACACCATTAACATCTACACTGATGGCTCTAAGCTCGACGAAAAGTAGGAGGGGGCGTTTTCTCTCTCAACCAAGATTTTAACTTATCGTTCCACCTTCCTGATCACTGCAGTGTATAGTGGGGAGGCGCACTTCCAAATTCTCGGTGTTTTTGCTAGGATCTTATAGTGGTATACAGAATAGACAGATATTGGGCCTTACTGAATATATATTAAGTCACTAGGTTCAAGCTTAAAAATTGTAGCTCTGACAGTTTTTCCCCGTTAGAAGAAGGAGGAGGAGGAATTATAGTGTATAGTGTGTATAGATTTACGGAATGCCGCTCATCTCTGAATGAGATCGCACGGCATTTCAGTATACACCTTATATGGGTGCCTGGTCATCGCAACATAGAAGGAAATGAGTCTGCGAACAAACTGGCCAGAACAGTTACCACTATCGTGCTCTTTCAGTGAACGATAGGGATGCCTATAGCGACATATGTACAAACTTCACACAAAAGCTGAAACACTTCGTCTCGCTACGAATCGGTGGAAAAACCTTTCTTCCTGTGCAGTAGCGAGGCTTACGTGGCCAGCATTCGATCAAAAACGTACTAACACACTTTTACGTCACAGAAGGGACCCTCACGGGTCACTGTCTTATTGGCAGACACGCAGCACGCCTAGGCGTCACTTACCATGACTTCTGCAGAAGTTGCGGACACGAAGATAAGAAGGAATCGGTACAACACCTTTTGTGCCATTGCCCCGCCTTGAGTAGAAGGAGACTCAGTACACTTGGTCAACCTCTGCTACTCATCCACTCGGAGACATCCGGGCTAGAGATCCCAGCTCTGCTCAAATTTATTCTGTCCACACAATGGTTCAGTAACGGGGACCCCCCTCAGTACTAAAAAGGGTTAACAGGGAATAAATATGGCATCGCAATGGGCCCAAAGTAGCCTAAGTGGTAGAGCGACTTGGTGCCACTGCAGAAGCTTCCTTTTGTAAAGTTAATTAAATAATTTTTTTATTGTGCCCTTTTGGTTGGCCAGAAAGTTGTTTTTGTTGCCAAGTGAAATTTTGTACTTTTGTGGGCGGATATCTTGAAAACTAAGCAAATATTGGAAAACTTGGTCATAATATTTTCGTCTTATCTCGTCGACATCTATTGAAACCCGGTGTCAGATCGCCTCTGCCACATTGTCCACCAATATCGCTCCTAGAGGAAGAGTTTTTTTTTTATCAAATTTTGGCTTAAAATGTTCGCCTTGGTTCACATTCTAAGAATATATAGTTATTTTGTTCCAGTTTCTTTTTAAATGGTCGTAATAGCATCTTGAGTGATATTTTTGAGCGAAAAAATATAAATCACAAAATAATCATTATTTTTTAAGTAAAATTTTTTCGCTCAGACGATAATCATTAAAACCCGAGTGTTTAGTAACACTCAAAAAATAATCATTATGAAATGAGCAAAATAGTTAAAATTAATAAATAATCATTAAGTTGGGTCCCTGTTAATAAATCATTAATACCAAGCTACATTAAGTAAAGTTCAGAACGAAGTAAATACCATGGATTGGGAGGACAACCTATTCTTGTTTGGGCCAAGATAAACTGCCTTATTTAATTTTGCGAAAAAACGTACAGGGTTGCTCATATTCGACGGACCCATATTTTTTTTTAAAAAATCAAAGAAAAAAAGAAAAATTTGGCGGTTGGCAATCTTAATCATTTAATTTGTTCCAAGTAGATTTGTTTACATCAATTTTTTGAATATATTCTCTCCCCCCCGCCCCCGGCGGGGTTGGGGGTTTGGTGTCGTTTTGGTTGTTGTTTCCTTTTTCTTCCACCCCAACCCCCACCCCACCGCGAGTATTTCTTTTATTCCGTAACGGTTGGTGTCCCCTAATCTCCCCCCGGTGGTTGGTTAACTTAACCAAACCAAAAAAAACAAAAAAAAAAAAAAAAGGGAGGGGGGGGAAAGGGGGGCGGCGGGGGCCGGCCCAAAAAAAAACAACTGAAAAAAAAAACACCCGCAAACAAAAAATTCAAAAAAAAAATTGTTTTGGGGGGTGTGGGGGGGGGGGGGGCGTGGTGTTGAAAACCAAAACCGCCCCATACGCTTTCGACGAATAATTGGCAACACAAAATTGCTCATCATGTCGCGATAACGCTCCCTGGTTGATGGTAACAGCATGGCCATTTTCATTTTGGAAGAAAAACGGCCCAATGACCGTTTTCGCACTAACGCCGCACCAAACTGTGACTTTTTCGTCATGAAGAGGCACTTCTTGAATCTCCTCAGGATTTTCAGTGGCGTAAATACGGCAATTTTGCTCCCATTCAATGTGAAATGGGCTTAATTTTTAATTTTTTAAAAGCACGTTGAGTTTTCACAATTGACTTGTTCTGTTGAATGTAAATTTCAACTATTTCAGAGCGCTCGCGTGGCGTGTATTGTTCCATGGTAAAAATCAGCTTGGACTGACGCTTAATTAAGCGATCTGACATCTCTGTCAAAAATTATGGCGTTGCCAGATGGGTCCGTCGAATATGGGCAACCCTGTATATTATTTGGCTATATGTTGTGGATGATAACATACTGCCATTACCAGTACTGTTAGGACGAGATTCACTGAAAATAATGGAGATTCAGTTGGTGCATAAAAAGAAAATAAATGCAAGTTTTGATTTACCATTAAGTTTAAGAAATATAAAAAATATTAACTCAACCTGTGCATCTTTGTTCACCAGTAACCCAGTATTTACTCATAACATAAGTAAGATAAGCAAAAACCAAGATAATAGTAATAAGTTAATTAGGAATACTGTACAGTGCAAAGAAACTGTTCAGAATGAGAACAATTTTGGTGACTTCTTGGCGTGCGTAGAAGCAAAAACTGATGAGGAGATCAATGTAGGACTCGACTTTGGTATAGCTCGTGCAGGGGAATGTCGTACATTAGTCAGATTGCACTATGTGAACAAAGAGGGTGATTATAGAGTGAAGGCCTGATTCCAGATGACATAAAAATCAATTTTTATGTCGAAGTTCACATGAATAGAAACACTTCTGAACTGACTTAAAATCTGAATGCTATTGCAAAGCAGTCTTATTTGAATGAAGTATAGTACCGAAATAAATTTTTATGTCATCTGGAATCAGGCCTTTAAGCCTAAATATGAAATGACTATCAGGTTAACTGATGCAACTCCTTTTAATTGTTCTCCAATACGATTATCCTACTTTGAGAGAGAAAAAGTTGCAGAAATTATTGAGGATTTGTTAAAAAAAAACATTATACGACCTAGTAAGTCCCCATATGCATCCTCTGTGGTCCCGGTGAAGAAAAAGTTAGGAGAAATTCGTATGTGTGTTGATTATCGCGGAATGAATAAGCGTATTGTCAAAGATAATTTTACTTTACCCCTGATAGAAGATTGCCTAGAGTACTTGGAAGGAAAATGCTGTTTTTTCATAATTGATTTTAAGAGCGGTTTCCATCAAATAGGAGTTGATGAGAATAGTGTACAGTACACTGCATTTGTGACCCCTTAAGGACAGTACGAATATTTGAGAATGCCCTTTGGACTAAAAAATGGTTCTGCAATATTTCAGAGATTCATTTCAGAAGTAGTTGCTGACTTTATCAAGAATTAAAGCATAGTAGTATACATGGACGATATTGTAGTGGCAACTAAGAACGTGGAGGAACATATGGAAATTTTGAGTAAGTTGTTGGACCGTATCAGTGAGCATAACCTAGAGATCAACATGAAGAAATGCGTATTTTTGAAAAGAGACTGTGAGTTCTTGGGTTACAAAGTGATCCAATATGGAATAGTACCTAGTGATTCCCAAATGGAAGCGTTAAAAAATTTTCCGGTGTCTCAATCTATTCAAACACTTCACTCATGCTTGGGTTTTTTTTTCGTATTTTCGACGATTTGTGCTATCCTTTGCAGTTATAGCGAAGCTCTTAACTGAATTGTTAAAGCAGGGCGGCCCATTCCCACTTAACGAAGAGCAATTACTGGCTTTTAACACCTTACAGACTGCTTTATCAAACCCACCAGTTTTGGCCATTTTCAACCCGGATAAAGAAACAGAATTGCATACTGATGTTAGTTCGCACGGATTCGGAGCCATATTAGTACAAAGACAGGATGATGGTAGGATGCACCCGGTTTCGTTTTTCTCTGGGAAGACAACAGCAGTTTTGAACTGGAAACCCTAGCAATTGTAAATGCGTTACGCCGTTTTCGAGTATACTTAGAGCATAGACCCTTCAGAATAGTAACCGATTGCAATTCCTTGGTACAGACACTTAGTAAAAAAACAATTAATCCTAAAATAGCAAGACGGTCCTTGGAATTTGAAAATTATGACTTCTCCATTGAACATAGACCTGGTGTTAATATGTCTCATGTTGACGCAAACACAGTTATTGGAAATACTTAGAGATGATGAGAAAATACCACTTGAGAAACGTGGAGCTAACCGCGTAGAGAATCATAAAACTGAGCCTTTTGAGAACCGTAGAGCAGAAATGTATAAGGTTGAGCCTTCAAAGAACCATAGAGCAGAGCGGATAGATAACCATAGAGCTGTACCATTAGAGAAATATAGAGCAGATCGTAGAGAGAAGCATAGAGCTGAGCAATTAAGGAGCCATAGAGCAGAGTGGGCACGAGAGTGTAGAGATGAGTATATAGAAAACCATAGCGCTGGGCAGAAGGTAGATCTTCGGGTGGAGCATTTAGAGAACATAAAATTTAAACTTAAGGATAGTAATATTGGGTGCACTGGTAAGCATGGAGATGAGCGGGTTAATAAAAATAGAGTTGAGCATACGAACGACATTGAAATAGAGCATGGGAATAGTGTTTATTATGATAGGTTATGATAGTGAGTTGGAAGGAGAAAAATCAAGAAAGTTTGAGTTCTCAGAGAAGACCTTGTTGGAATCATTGCCATATGTAAGTGTCGTAGGTGCAACTCCTGAAGATATAGATTTGATACTGAAAATTGAGCAAATGCGCGATAAAGAAATAATGAAAGTTAGAGAATCATTAGAAAGCGGAAGTGTGATTGACTTTGAGCTAGTGGATGGCGTGGTTTATAAAAACAGTAAAAACGAAACTTTATGTTTATATGCACCTGTCGGTATGGAAGAGCAATTGATAAGGTCATCCCATGAAAAATTAGGTCATTTAGCGGCTTATAAGTGTGTGAATGACTTAAAAAAGACATTGGTTTCCTGCTATGAGGAGCAAAGTAGAGAAATTTATAAAAACTGTTTGCCATGCATAGTACATACAGTACCTAAAACAATTCACAATCGAACGCTCCATAGTATTCCCAAGCCTTGTATACCTTTTCATGCCCTCCATATAGATCACTTAGGTCCTTTGGCAAGTCTAAATTCGAAAAGAAAACACCTACCTGTAATAATTGATGCTTTTACGAAGTTCGTTAAGCTCTTTCCTGTTAACAGTACTAGTACCCGTGAAGCTAACGATGTATTGAGAAAATATTTTTAATTTAACAGTCGACCTAGGAGAATAATATCTGACCGTGGGACGTGTTTGGCTTCAGGAGCACCGCAGGCAAACGGTCCAGTTGAGCGAGTTAATCGTGTGCTTACCCCTATGCTAGGAACAAGCAGATTGGCATAAATTGATGAACAAAGTTGAGTATGCTATCAACAATTCCATCCATACACTGAGAAAAAAATTCAATCTAAAATCTAGATTGAAAATCTCTTTTCGAGATTCTTTTAATTTTGTATTAACAAGATTGAAAAAACCTTGAAATAAGATTAAAAATTTAAAAAACAAGATATATCATCTCGCAATTTATCAACCGTCCTACAGTTTTCTGTAAAGCTTTAGTAAAAAAACTTTATGATATTTATAAATAGATTTATTTTGTTAAAAAAAAAAATAAAAAAACATCTCGGCTCTCCTGGGACTCGACTTACAATAATCTCGTTCCAATAATCATCCTCCTTACCGACTCGGCTGTTGAAGGAAATTTTTTTGCGCATCCAGTTGCAGTATAAGAACTCAGCTGGCATTGTCGTGCTGAGTTCTTATACTACGACTAGTGTCGCGCTAAAAATGATGCTGAACAGCCGAGAGGGCTGAGTGGCGACGCAGTAAATCACCCCGAGGTACTCAGTTCAAGTCCCAGTACAGGTAGATTAATAATTAACAGTTATTTAAGATTTTCAGAAAGAAAAAATTGTTAATAACTAAATCAAACGAAACACAAAAAAAAAAAAAAAAAAAACATAAAAATAATAACAGCTTGATATATATTTTTGGTTTTTCTTTTCATACTTAAAAATGAGATTGTTTCATCTTAAAAGTCGAGTATAAACGATCTTTATCCAAGATTGATGGATTAAGATTAAAATTGAGAAAATTGAGAATATAATCTTGGGTTAAGATTATCTGGTCTTGGTCGAATTCTGACACCGTTTCTCTTTGATTCAAGATTATAATCTTGATTTTAGATTGTTTTTTTCTCAGTGTAGTAGTACGCAAGAGACCCCTAGCATGCTTTTATTTGGAGTAACTCAGAAAGGACCTGTTATAGACGAACTATCAGAATACCTTGAGGATAAACTGAACGTAAAGTCTAGAGATTTGGGAACAATGGGTAAGCAAGCTGATGTTAATATTGTATGTTCACAAGCAAGAAATGAGCAATTGTAGGCGAAGAAGCATAGAGCTCCTATAGTGTTTTAAGAAGGTGATTATGTAGCTATACGTAACGTAGATACCACGCCAGGAATTAATAAGAAGTTTGCACCAAAGTACAGAGGACAATACAAAGTCAATCGTGTGTTTGACAATGACAGATATGAAATAGTCGACATTGATGACTGTCAGCTTACACAGCTGCCCTTTCGTATCGTTTTAGAACCTGCACGACTTAAGCATTGGATGAGTAATATAAATGATACTGTAGCTATGTGTTCGTAGATCGTGGTCGATCTATAGTCAGGTCGGCCGCATATAAACTGTAAATTATTTTGAATTTAAATGTAACTGACTATTCTATGAAAAAATTGTGCAACACTTTAAACAACACTGTAAGACAAATGGTGATATATCGATATATGGTAAACGCATATCGATATATCAAACATCAGTCAATTTTGAGCTACGACAGAGGAGACAACCTTAAGTGAATATTAATAATTAAAGTAAATATAAATTAAATCTAAATAAAGACCACCGACTATAAATTAAAAAAAAAAATAAAATATTAACGCTAATTTGATCACAACTTGTTAAAAAATGTATTAGCATGCTAAAAAAATTGGCAACCTTTTTCTGATAAATTAGAGATTTTCGAAAAACAGCTACAAGTAAAACGCGTTATATTTAGCTCTTAAAGCTTAAAAAAATTAAATTGGCTTCTATTTTGGTGAACAACTTGAGTACATAATAAACAATGACAACAAAAAAGGGAATTCACACATTTGGGGCCGTTTTAAAGGATGTAGAAGTGTTCAGATTGTAAAATCTCTCAAAAATTTGGGTCTCTATCTCTTATAGCCTCTGAGATCGACGCGTTCATACAGACAGACGGACGGACAGACGGACATGGCTAAATCGACTCGGCTGTTGATGCTGATCAAGAATATATATACTTTATAGGGTCGGAAATGTTTCCTTCTCCCTGTTACATTTATTTGCACAACTTCATGATCCCCTTTTACCCATTTTCAATGGGTACAGGGTATAAAAAGTGCTTCCGAACCAAACGCTGATGGGGATTTACTCAGTTCGGGTAGCACTATCGATTCCGCATGGTGCTTGGTAGTTTTGAAAAAGATTAAATTTGTCCCACAGTGTTATCTACTGTTAAAAAATTGTTTCAATATTATCAAGATGATTGTAGGATTGACGAAGCAACGTGGATTACTTGCTGCTTTATTATACAATTAAAATCATGGTTTTGTTCTTACGTTTCCAGATCTCTGCATATTGTTTTATTAATAAATATTATACATTAATATAATGTGACGGTTATAAATTAAGTAAAAGTTTAGAAATTGTGGAAAACCCGCACAACTAAAATAACTTAGCAAAAGACTTCTCATACGGACATGGAAAAACAGCACAAGTGGAGATGTGTAATACAATTTTGTGTACATTGACATGGAAAAACGACAGATTTATTGATGATGATGTGTTATAAAATAAGATATGGAAAAACAACACTACAGCATTTTTTGGCCTATAAGTCCAATTAAAAAAAAACTTAAGTTTTCTCGTGCTTATGTTGTCCAATTATATCTAATTTGTTGATCTTTAATTAAATCATATTTAATTAAATGACAACGTACAGAAGTGCTACAAATGCAACTGGCAAAAATACCAACAACACCATGAGTCAGAGTGAACTCGCTGCTCAAATGCAACAACAGCAAGACGATCGCCGACTATCAATACACCGCAACAATGCTTACTTTGCAGTAGTTTCACCCGACCCCACCAGCACGCTAAAACCAACCAGCACTGCGAACGTAAGCTCTCTTTCTCCAGCTCCGACATGGAGTGCACAATGCCCCTCACCTCTGCCCACTATGAGTACTGTAACGCTTACTACAGCTCAATCAACTTTAACATGCACAACAACAACAAGTACGCAAAATAAATCGATCACCACCAACCATCTTCCAAAAATGTCAACGCAGCACGCACTCCCACCAACACAAACACAAGGCACCACAACACCAAACACACGCTCATATGTGCAGACTGGCATCGATCGGTATGTACAAATAAACAAACGAAAACTAAGCCCACAAAACAAAAAAAGCGGCAATACTCCAAAAATTAACAAAACAAGCAATTTACCTGTGGACAAAGATCCCCTAACTGGAAATAGGTTCCAAATTCTCGGCAAACATCTTGATGCTGAGTGCGATGAAACGGCTCCAACTACCGCAAAACCAAGGCCTCCACCATTCTACATAAGAGATAACAACTGCGCGACCCTAGTTACAAAGCTCATCCCACTAATCGGCAACAACAACTTTTATGTGACATCAGTCAGCAAAGGCAACATACGCGAAACGAAGCTCCAAGTTAACACCGAGGAAAACTATCGCACTGTCGAAAAATACTTAAGAACTGAAAACAAAAACTATTACACCTACCAACTAAAAAGCTGCAAAGGCCTACAAGTGGTAATCAAAGGCATTGAATCAAGTGTACTATCAACGGAAGTCGGTAATGCCTTAGAAGATAAGGGATTTAAAGTCAAATCCGTAATAAACCTTATGAACAGAGACAAAATACCCCAGCCACTATTCAAAGTTGAGCTAAGTCCAGAAGACACAGTTTCAAAAAAAATGCTGTGCACCCAATATACAACTTACAGTTTTTATTGCACCGCAGAATAACTGTAGAGGAGCCCCACAAACGTACAAATCCAGTGCAATGTACCAATTGCCAAGAATTTGGGCACACTAAAGCCTACTGCGCTCTGCGACCTGTTTGCGTAGCATGCGGAGAGCTGCACAACACTGCTACATGTCCTGCCAGCAAGGAGGACAAGTCTGCTAAAAATTGCAGTAACTGTGGAGGCAATCACACTGCAAATTACAGAGGTTGCCCAGTCTACAAAGATCTGAAGAGCAGGATTAATACGCGCACAGAATTTGCACGTTCCAATGGAAACCTTAATCAGTTTACACCCTCGCAATCGACTCCTGGAGTATTCTTTACCAAAGCTGCTAGATCGTCATTTGCCCCATCGAGTACCACCCAAGGCGTTTCTTTTGCAAGTGCATTAAAATTAGGAATGGATAGACCCTCACCCACAGCCTCACACGAAACACGAACTGAGCCGGCTCTGCCAACAATTAACAAACAAGCGGAACAACCATCAAACTATAGTAGATTAGAAAACATGTTCCTATCGTTGCAGAAAACACTGCAGGATTTCATAGTATACATGCAAAACACAATGCAAGAACAAATGAGGAATCAAGGCATCCTCATTCAAATGCTCGCCTCGCGACAATCTAAATAATGGCTCTCCTAAGAGTTTCACTCTGGAATGCAAATGGCATTCCTCGACACAAATTGGAGTTATCAAAATTTCTCCAAGACAACGAAATCGACATAATGCTTCTTGCGGAAACTCATCTGACGGACAGATACAACTTCCAATTATCGGGGTATGCATTTTACGGCACAAATCACCCAGATGGTAAGGCCCATGGCGGAACTGGCATCCTTGTCAGAAACCGCATTAAGCATTACCCAATACCGGGATTTTCGCAAAACTACCTACAAGCCACATCAATATGTGTAGAATCCAAACGAGGCAATATCACCTTGTCAGCGGTTTATTGTCCGCCACGCTTCGCAATATCAGAAAATCAATTTCTAGATTTCTTTAATACACTCGGTCAACGCTTTTTAGCAGCGGGTGACTATAACTCGAAACACCCCCACTGGGGTTCGAGACTGACTAATCCAAAAGGGAAACAACTCTATAGCGTTCTCATGCGCGCAACAAACAAACTCGACTATGTATCTCCGGGTAGGCCTACATATTGGCCAGCAGATCCTAAGAAAATACCCGACCTTATAGACTTTGCCATAACAAGAAAAGTTCCACAAAACTTGGTAACTGCAGAAGCACTCGCAGATTTGTCGTCAGACCATTCTCCAATTATTTTCACCCTTCTAGAGTGCCCTCAAATCAGAGAGTATCCTCGGAGACTGACATCCCATAAGACAAACTGGCTCAAATACAAAAAATATATCAGCAGTCACATTGAACTGAGCCCAACCATCAACAGCGAAGAAGAAATTGAAACCTCAGTCCAAGCCCTAAGCTCAATTATTACCACAGCTGCTTATCACTCGAACCCACTAACAACAACAACAACACCTAAGCAAGATCGTAGATTAACGAGCAGCTACATAGACCGGCTGGTCACGGAGAAGCGGCGTGCAAGAAGAGAATGGCAGAGCAATCGGTCGCCAGCTGCAAGGACTCGCCTGCGACATACAGAACGCGTACTCCACAAAGCACTCGAAGCAGAGGAGCAGTTAGCCCATAGACGCTACATCGAAAAATTATCGCCCACAAACACCAAATTCCCCCTATGGAGAGCACATGCAAGCATAAAGCCACCTGCTAAGGTAGACACGCCTTTGAGGGATCAGAGAGGAAGATGGGCCCGCAGCGACGAAGAAAAGGCAAATGTTTTCGCACTTCACCTAAGAAATGTTTTCCAGCCGAACCCACCAACTAATGCATATGCACTGCCATTGATTCCTAATGCCGCACAGACTTGCCCAATCAAGGTTCATTCGCTTGAAATAAAAAATGTTATTAGAGAACTTAATCCTAAGAAAGCACCAGGATATGATCTTATTACGCCTAAAATGATCATGGAACTTCCAAGTCCTGCCATTTCATATATCTCAAGAATCTTTAATGCTGTACTGCGATGTGGATACTTTCCAACTCAGTGGAAGAAATCTACAATCATAATGATTCCGAAACCAGGAAAGGATAAAACTCAAGCGTCATCATATAGACCCATAAGCCTTCTACCTTGCCTATCAAAAGTATTTGAGAAGATCTTACTTCGCAAAATTGATACGCATGCACAAAATATAATTCCTTCACATCAATTTGGGTTCCGAGCAAAACACGGGACCATTGAGCAAGTCAACCGTTTAACTTCGGATATTCGGACGGCGTATGAGCACCACGAATACTGCTCCGCAATTTTCCTAGATGTTGCCCAAGCATTTGACCGCGTTTGGTTGGACGGTCTTATTTATAAAATTAAGACACTGCTTCCCCCAAATACTCACCAACTCTTAGAATGTTATGTCAGCAACAGAGTATTCTCTGTCCGACAAAATGAGTACACAACGGAAGAGTTCACCATTGGAGCCGGAGTGCCACAGGGTAGCGTTCTCGGTCCTTTTCTGTATGTATTGTACACTGCAGACATCCCAACAGACCCCCGACTAACAATATCCACATTTGCGGATGACACGGCAATTCTAAGCAGATCACGATGTCCAATTATCGCATCAAGACTTTTGGCAAGCCACCTAGCTAATGTGGAGGAGTGGCTGGCCAACTGGCGCATAAAGATCAATGAGCAAAAGTGTAAACACGTGACGTTTACACTCAACAGAAACACCTGTCCCCAGATATCCCTAAACGCGACCTTGATACCCCAATCAAACGATGTTGTATACCTTGGAGTACACCTCGACAGACGGCTCACCTGGCGGAAACACATAGACTCGAAAAAACTTCAAATAAAGCTAAAGGCCAACAGCCTTCACTGGCTAATTAACTCCCGTTCCCCTCTAAAACTGGAATATAAAGTATTACTGTACAAAAGCATCATAAAGCCAGTCTGGACTTATGGCTCGCAACTATGGGGAAATGCCTGTGCGAGCAGTGTGGACATTCTTCAAAGATCACAATCAAGAATTCTTAGAACACTCACTGGAGCGCCATGGTACATTCGCAACGAGTGTATCCACAACGACCTAAGGATCCCATTGGTCGAAACTGAAATACAGCACCTGAAACGCAAATATTCCGAGAAGCTTCTTGCGCACCCTAATGAACTTGCACAATCTCTCACCCTGCAAGCAACGCATTCTCGTCTCAGAAGAAAAGACCTACCAACCCCCAATAAGATTTGAAAACTTATTGTTAGTCTCATTAAGAGAAGATTCAATAAATTCCAAACAGCTAAAAAAAAAAAAAAAAAAAAAAAAAGTTTTCGAATAGATTTATATACTTTAAATAATAACGCTTCCAATCTGTCTGAAAATTTCACTATCGGTCCAATTACTTTTTTCACAGAATCATTTAAAGTTAATAATTGCTCTCTTGAAAAGTAGGAAAGACACACTTGTGCTGTTTTTCCTTATCGCCACAGATATAATAAAACATTTATTTAAAACCAGTAATGAACATTACAAAGTATTAAATTACTTAGGGTTCGGAGAATTCGTTTCTATTTTTGGTTGATTTTTGTTACTGTATTGGGTGCATGTAATAACGCCCGCTCTTAGCAGTGACATAGCGCCCGCAGGCTTTATGTCACTTTGAACAGTGACATTCGGGCGTTACCCGAATTTTCAAAAATATACCTTTTGCATTGAACACGAGAAACTTCAGCATTTCAAGTACCGTTCATTTTGTTATCTCTTGATTGAAAGTACCGTTCATTATTTTTTTTTCTTTTCTGCATCTTACGCATGATTATGTTCTTATTAGTGTATCATTGAAGTTTGAGCAGCGTGGACGCGAAATAGATTTAGTATACTAGAGTTAAATTGTTGGTGGGCTTCGAAATAATTCGAAACTGTGGTTGCTTCCAGCACAACAACAATTGTTCCAAATTAAGCATTCGACTCAAAAAATTCACGGTTTGTTGGCTTTATTAAAAATATATGTGAAGAATTGAGAATGCACCGCAGTCCAAAAATTTTTAAAAAGAAGCACAGACAGTAATTAAAAAAAAAATCGCGCGATTTGTCAGCGGGCGTTATTACATGCACCCACTGTGTTTGGGGATCCCCTAGGTACCATTCAAAAATTCTTAATTAACCCTGCTTCCCCGCTCGTCGCCAGATACGGGATTGTTGGGATCTAGTGTCAGATTAGGGGCCCACCAAATTTTTAGAATTTAAAATTTGGAATTGATGTGCATTAGACTGGCCCTTCTATTATTTTTTTTTTCTGATTTCAAAATACAGCGTGGAAAAAGTTTTGTGTAAGTCATAATAGATCGGAATTTTAAAATTTAAATTATATGGGAAATATAGGGGATGAGTTTCGAAATTAAAATCTAAACTTTCAAAAAAAAAATTTAAGTCTTGATTCTTCCTTTATCCTTTTAGGGGAATATCATAGCAACATTTTAAATATTAATGTTGAATATTTTGAGCGTACACTTGGGAAGAATCATATCACAACAGCCAATTTTTCTATTTTTTTGTTTTGGTTTTTTTGTAAGATTAGTTAATATATATGAGATTCGGATTTTTACTTTTGCCCGAGCGACAAAACTATCGTTTTGGTCCAATTAGATATCAGACGCGCTCTCGCCCTAAAAACCAAAACTATTAAATATACTGCCAATAAATGTGATAAGTGTAGAATTTCTTAAGTCTTATTTGTCTTTATGTAATACCATAGCAACATTTTAAGTATAATGTCACACGCTATGTTGAGCGTAAAATTGGTTGGAATCATAGCAAAAACGCTAATTTTTCTCATTTTACTTTATCGAATTGAGTCTTGGATTTAGTTTCCACAATTTTTAAGATTTTGAATTTTTATAGCTTCTAATGATATACGATTTCTTGCCCTAAACGTAACTTAAATTACGGTGTTTTCAAAAAGATAGAGATTTTTATTGTTTAAAGGGTATTAATTTCTGAAGTTATTTTCGAAAATCCGCCAATCACGTTTTGGTGTGTGCGTTGAGATCTGATTTCGATTATTTTGTTTATAGAAACAAAAAATTTTGATTTTTGAGACCGTCCGATTGGAAAAAGAATGACCCATATTTCAAATTTTCGATTTTGAGGGCGAGCGCGAGTTACGAACTAGATGTAGGTTCCACTCCGGCTCCACGTCTCTACTTCGTTACTCTCTTTCTCTCTATTTGTGTATCTCTCTCTATCGCCTTCAGTCATCACTCAGAAGCTAAAGTCTCCGGACACAATAAAAATCATTGTTCGTAAATCTTAATTGTTCTCCTTAAATCGGAAACTGTCTACCTCAAATCGGTGACGAAACTGGCGCAGTCGGTAGTAGCCAACAAATCTCTACATTTACTTAAGTAAATTAAAGTAAAAACCGAAAATCGTGGTTTGACAAGTGCTGAAAAAAAGGAAGTACCAACAGTGTGAAGATCTAGACAAAACGAATGAACTGAAGTTGATTCTTGCGCAAAGCTACAATAAAAACTAAACAGCATTGATAATTAACTTAGGTTAATTTTCGCTAAATCGACTAAAGTTGGCTGTGATCTCCGTTAGTCTCGAAGCATTCACAGTGCATACATACACATCTGCATGTGCTGAAGAAGAAGTCGCAAAACGAAACCACGGAAATAGTGCGGCCGACAACCACAGTGAGCAACTCGCTAACGGATTCATACATTCCAATTGCTGGATGGAACTATAGGTTAAAGGAGAGGAGAAGAACACAAAAACTCTTTTCGATTTATCGATCAAAAAACCAAAATACACCATAAATACCAAATTTTCAAAGCACACTAAACCTGCAAAGTCAAAAATAAAACGAGAAGGCCAAGCTAACTTCGTCTTTGCTGAAGTTTTTATACCCTTTTTATCACTTTTCGACCGGTAGTTCCTATGGGATTTTGACAAAAACTTTCACATCTATGTGCAAGCGTTTAATATTAATAGTCGCTGAAGTGGAAGACGTTTTCATTAAAAGCAAAAAAGTTTTTTTCACAAAGACCCACTTTTCGACCGATAGACCTTTCGACCTTTGCAAGGGTATAACAAACATTCAAGAAAGAACAAGTAAGACCGTTGCAGTCGAGTAGCCCGATTTCAATACACACTGTACAATTGACAAACACACACACACACATTGCAGTCGCGTCTCCTTAATCGCTCCAGCATAGTCTTAAAATTCCGAACTATCCTCAGCAGCGAAAAAAAGTGAAGTGGTGATAAAAGGCAAAGGAACATACCGCGTATGGTGGCACCAGCTGGCGGGCGCTACTGTGGCCAAACCCAAAAGCTGCATCTTGCTGACCTGCCCCGAGGGGGGTGGTGGCGCTGCACCTTCACCTTCTCCTTTTGTGTGTTTTTCCCGTCTCCGATTGAGTGTGTGCGTGTAGCAGGAAAACAAGAAAACTTTTCACCCTCTCTCTGTTGTGGCCGGCCAAATTACTCTATCAGCTGATAGCTGTGCTGGTAAGTGCAAACACTTAGCAGTGACTCAACAGTGATTCAACAGTGACAGAAAAGTGCTGTAGCCAGCAACGAGCCATACGAGGAAAAGTAAAGCATACTCTCAGGCGGAATTTTAAAATTTTAATATTTGAAATTATTTTTGCGAGAGGATCAAAGTCTAGGCTTTTTAGTGGACAAAAGTGTAAAGGTCGTGGATCTGACCGACTGCCAACCCTTCCGCCGCGGCGGCGCACGTCAAAAACAGGGCCCTGGCGACCGAATTGGAGCGGTATAGCTCCCAGCGGTCAAAAGTCAAAGGGAAACCTCTGGCCACCGAAGGACTACTAGAACCTAGAAAGAAAAGAAAACCACTGCCTAAACACTGGAGCGGCATGACCAGGCGGTACCTGCGCGACGCCATGCGTTGCAAGGGTCTCCGCAGGAAATGGGCATGCCGAGCACAGAAAACATAGCTACGACTGTAGATATGCCTTTTGCCCGGGGAGTGAAACTGGCAAGAACTCCCCCAGGGGCACCACTCGCGCAGCAAACTGTAGCACAGAGTGTATCAAAGAGCGTCGAGTCGGACACACCAAAAAGAGGCAGGGACGAAACTAGTTCCCCCGGGGCAACCCTGGCAACAAAGCCAAAAAAGTATAGAGGATTAGGACCAACCACAAGCGACCAGTTGCGAGCCCTCGGTGACATGCTTGATAATATCATTTATACAGTGAACGAAAAAAAAACCAGTAGTTCGGCACATAAACCAGGATATGAAGAATACACTTGCGAAGATGAAGGACATCAAGAAATGTGTAATCGAGAGTCTGGAAAGCATAATAGAGTAGCCTCAATACTGTCAGAGGTGCACCATGGAGCTGGAAGCAAACCTCCCAGACTCTATAGTGGCAGCTAAAGAGTCGAAAACTTCTAGCAGCATTGATGCGACAGCTCAAACGACCCCCACTCTCGCCGCGTCCAATCAAACTGAGAGCCCGGAAGAAGCAAGTAAATTGCATCCTAGTTGCTCGGGATCTGGAGCACAGTAAGTGTGGAAATGGCAACCCAAACCACCAGTGAACTAAATAATCGTCGCAAAAATGGTCAAAATAGTGTCCGAAGCCACAGCACTGCCACAGATGGGCCTACAAAACCCCGGGATCCCGGATCTCGAAAGCCACAGGGTATGGATGGAGTACGCAAATCCACCTCAGAGGTATCAACAGCGTGGAAAACAGTTGATGGCAAAAGAAGTAAGCGTAAGCCCAAGCAAAAGGAACGCCCTGATGCGCTTCTCATCAACACAAAGGGTGAGCTCTCATACAGCGAAGTCTTGAGTCTGGTCACGCGCAGCAAAGATGAGAACCTAAATGAGGCGAAGGATCAAGTCCGAAGTGTGCGACGTACTGCAAATGGCGACCTGCTGCTCGAGTTGAAAAGTTCAGGGCCGGAAAGTACCCAGACGCTTCGGGGAGAAATCGATCGAGTGCTGGGCGGTAAAGCTGATATTCGTGCACTCACACAAGAGACACGCCTCCTTATACGGGACCTGGATGAGCTTGTTTGCCCGGAGGAAATCTGTCAGGCTTTCGAGTCCGAATTTGGCCTAACTGTCAATGGCTCAGCAATTAAGAGCCTTAGAAAAACATACGCGGGCACGCAGGTGGCAACGATTCTGCTACCAATTGACAGTGCTAAACTGGCTCTCAAAGTGATCGGATGGACAAGATGTCGCATCAAGGAACAAAAGGGAAAGCCTCGCTGCTACAAGTGCCTTGAGATTGGCCACAGGGCCATCAGATGCAAAAACCCAGTGGACAGAAGTAACTGCTGCATAAGATGTGGTGAAGCAGGTCACAAAGCAGCAGCTTGTAGCAACGTGGCAAAGTGCTTTCTATGCAGTGATAGAGGTAGGAAAGACGGAAACCACCAAGCAGGAAGCAAAAGTTGCCCCTTATCCGACACCTCCATAAGAGAGCGAGCTAAAAACTGCCAAAATGACTAAGTTTATTCAAATAAACCTAAATCATTGCGAGGCAGCTCAAGACCTGCTAAAACAGAGTATATGTGAACTAGGCCTGGACGAGGTGATCGTTAGCGAACCTTATAGGTGCAGATTAGAGCGTAACTGGATTTCTGATAACACAGGAAAGGCAGCAATCTGGCCATGCAAAAATACAGTAGCCCAACTGGGATCCGTACAGAGGTTTAACTACTTCGTGCGAGCTAAGCTGACTGGTACTTGGGTATACAGCTGCTACCTTCCCCCTAGTCTTAGTCTTACTGACTTCTGCAGTGCCATGGATGAACTTGTCTACGATGCCAGGGCACACACACCTTGTATTATCGCAGGAGACTTCAATGCCTGGGCTATTGAATGGGGCAGCGTTAGCACTAACGCTAGAGGACAAGCTCTACAAGAAGCAATTGCGTCCCTCGACTTAGCATTGCTCAACACCGGAACTCAACAAACGTTCAGCCGCGGAGGAAGAGGCTCCGTTATTGACCTCACTTATGTTAGCAGTAGCCTAGCTAACACATCGACATGGGAAGTGGGTCAACACTACACTGGGAGCGATCATGAAGCTATCCTTTTTAAGATCGGTGAGACCAATGGACAGCAGTCTGTCAACCGGCAGAGGGGCAAAGCGTACCGCACAGACACGCTGAATATTCAGCGGTTTATATCTGCAATCGACACGATGCAAGTGCACGGCATGGCACAGGACATGGCAGAACAGCTAGTCGAGCAAATGAGAGCGGCGTGCGATGGCTCAATGGAGCAAAAAAAAATGTATAGGCAGCATCATACCCCAATGTTCTGGTGGAATGATGAAATAGCTAAAGCTCGGGAAGAATGTCTTCGGACCAGAAGGCGATATCAAAGAGCAAGAAGGTCTAACAGCTCTTCCAGCGAAGAACTCCAAAAGCTATTTGGGATAGCTAGAAAGGTTCTAAAGAACGCCATTCGAACGAGCAAGCGAGAGTGCTTCCTACAACTTTGCGACTCTGCTGAGCAGGACCCTTGGGGGAAAGCGTACAAAATAGTGGTCAAAAGGCTTCACGCAAACAAGCAAACAGTACCGACAGATCGTGATACGCTTAAGAAGATAGTGGAGGTGCTCTTCCCCCACAGGGACGAAACCCTTTACCCGATTCCAGCTACGCCATCTAGCGGAGTCGCCCAGACTACTGTAACAATAGAGGAAGTTAAAGAGGTGGCCAAAGGGTTGAAGCCAAATAAGGCACCAGGGCCCGATGCAATCCCAAACCGTGCCCTAAAACTCGCCATTGCTCTACGACCGGAAGTGTTTGCGGATACATTTAATAAATGCCTAAGCGAAGGAATATTCCCAAGTATGTGGAAGTTGCAGAAGCTGGTACTCATACCGAAACCAGGCAAGCCCCCTGAGGAGCCATCTTCGTTTAGGCCTATCTGCCTAATCGATACAATGGGGAAAGTATTTGAGAAGCTCATTAGCCAGAAGCTTGAAGCAGCAATTGACTTCGGAGGTGGTCTCTCACCAAGCCAGTTTGGCTTCCGAAAAGCGAGGTCAACTGCAGATGCCATTTCCAAGGTTGTTGGAATTGCATCTGAGGCTATCAAGGGTACTCGCTGGAAGGGAGGAAAAAAAAATACTGTCTTATCGCCACTCTGGACGTGAAAAATGCCTTTAATACTGCGTCCTGGGGTAAGATACTAAATGCGCTGCGCGAATTTGGTGTTCCGCCTTACCTCCTCGCAACAATTAGGAGCTACTTTGACGGCAGACAGCTCAAATACGAATCGGACAGTGGCACCGAAGCTCATGCTATCTCAGCGGGGGTACCCCAGGGCTCTGTCTTGGGCCCGCTTCTCTGGAACAGCATGTATGATGGAATATTGAGACTTGCACTCCCTACTGAAACACACGTAGTTGGCTTTGCAGATGATGTGGCGCTAGTGACAGTGGCAAAGGAGATTGCTACAGCGGAGAGCAGGTGCAACGAAGCAATTGCTAGCATTACGCAGTGGCTAGACTCTGTTGGCCTTGTCTTGGCCGCTCACAAGACGGAGGCCGTTCTCGTTAGTAGCAGAAAAATCGTGGAGACTGCGCAGATTCAGGTGGGCACAGAATGCATAACATCTAAGAGAGCCATCCGATACCTCGGAGTTATGATCGATACAAGACTCACCTATCGCGAGCACCTTCAATCTGTGAGTGAGAAAGCGCAACACAGTGGAAACGCACTCAGCAGAATCATGCTGAATACCAGGGGCCCGAAACAACAGCGAAGGCTGCTCCTTGCCAGCGTTCTTAGGTCCATAATCCTGTATGCGGCCAAGATCTGGGGTGCAGCGATGGCTGTGCCAAGCTACAGTAGGAGCGTCCGAGCTACGTACCGGCTATGCGCGCTACGTGTGTGTAGCGGATTTCGAACCATGTCCGACGAAGCAGCACTGGTGATCGCCGGCATGGTTCCATTAGAACTCCTGGCTCTGGAAGCCAGGGCTATAGACGAAGCAGCTCGTACAGACCAGCCAAGGCTCATGGCACGAGAAGACGTAAGGAGTGAAAGCATTCGGCAATGGCAATCCAAGTGGGATACGTCGCCAAAGGGTCGGTGGAGCCATCGCCTAATTCCCGAAATTAAAGTCTGGGTAGGAAGAAAACATGGGGAAGTTAACCACTGGCTAACTCAAATTCTAAGCGGCCACGGGTGCTTCAGGAGTTACCTACATCGCTTCGGCCACGACTCCTCCCCAGAATGCACCTGGTGTGAAGGAGGACAAATAGAAGATGCCGAACACATTTTCTTCCACTGCGGACGATTTGCAGTGGAACGGCAGAGGCTGGCATCAATCAGTGGAGTACAAATAGGTCCCGATAACCTCGTGGCTGTCATGATCGAGAGGAAAGAAGTGTGGGATGCAGTAAGCACATTTGCTGCGTTCTCGATGATGGAGCTCCGCAGACTGGAGAGAGAGAGCGGAGTCGCGGTTTAGACGGGACTTCCCCTGTGAAGCAATGCTTTACGGCCGTCCCACAGGGGTTGAAACCGGTTCTGTAGCTGCCTTAGTCTTAGTAGTAGTAATATGTTGTTATATAAAAATTTGGCTTTGTGGGGTAGTGGCAGCACAGTAATTCGACATATGTGCGAGGAGAAGATGGGTTCGCCCGGGCAAAATTCGGAGATATGTGGATTTAAATATAAAAAATAATTAACCTTCGCTAATCAAGGGGTCGGAGCCCAATGATCATCGCCGGATATTTCAACTCGTGGGCGGAGGACTGGGGAAGCTCGTTCGAGAGGATTCTGTTAGAGGCTTTCACGAACCTAGAAATTGGGTTGCTGAACCAAGGCACTCAGCACACCTTTAGTAGAGCAGGAATTGGATCCGTGGTGGACCTCATATTCTTCAGCAGTAGCCTTGTTCCTACTGCTAGCTGGAGGATAAGCTGTGAGTATACAGCGAGTGACCATATGGCCATCCGATTTACGGTAGGCGAGCCAATGGTAAGACCAATTAATCCGGCATCCCGCTGGAAAATGTATCGAGTAGAGTCGGTAACATTCCGCAGCTGCAGACGAGCACTCAAGGCCGCTATTAAGGCGGTAAGCGGAACTGCTTCTTAGAGCTGTGCGACTCTGCAGAACGCGACCCAGGGGGAAGTGCATATGAAATTGTCGTCAAGAAGCTAAAAGCGCAGCAAATACCCCATCCGAGTGACCCCACACTCGTCAATCAAATTGTCGAGGAGCTGTTCCCACACAGGAGCGACGAAATAGCAGCAGCAACGGGGCTCTCGTCTAACACGACCATCGAAGAGGTGTCAGTAGAAGAGATCATACTTTCCGCACGAAACATACAAGTAAGCAAGGCCCCAGGCCCGGATTCAATTCCGAATAGAGCAATCCGACTTGCCCTGTCCCTCCAGCCCGATGTATTCGCAGCACTATAGAGCCAATGTCTTCGAGAAGAAATGGAAGACCCAGAAGCTGGTCCTTCTCCCGAAACCGGGGAAACCACCAGGTCAGGCAGGCTCCTTTAGGCCAATCTGTCTTATCGACTCGGCCGGAAAGCTGCTAGAGAAAATAGTTGCCACACGCCTGGATCGGGCAATTGCTGTCGCCGGCGACCTATCACATCGCCAATTCGGGTTCCGGAAGGCAAGGTCCACCATCGATGCCATCAACTTGGTCGTGGATACAGCGTCGAAGGCGATAGAGGGAACGAGGTGGAAGGGCGGAGGCAAGGAGACTGTTTAGTGGGCACACTAGATATACAAAATGCCTTCAACACAGCAAAGTGGAGCTCTATTCTTGGCGCGTTGATAAGCTTTGGAGTCCCAACTTACCTGCTCAATATAGTCAGAAGCTACCTTAGCCATAGGGTGTTAAAATACGACACTACTGCTGGGACGGAGTCGTACCAAGTAACTGGAGGAGTCCCGCAAGGCTCTGTACTTGGCCCACTATTATGGAATGTCCTGTATGATGGTGTCCTACGAATAGCTCTCCCCACAGGAGTCCAAGTCGTAGGATTTGCGGATGACGTGGCGGTTGTGGTGGTTGCCAAGGAGTTAGCACAGGCAGAGTGGCTATGCAACCAGGCAATAGGGCAGATGGTGGAATGGCTCATATCAATGGTGCTAGAGCTGGCACCTCATAAGACCGAAGCAGTGCTGATAAGTAGCCGAAAAAAAGTGAAGACAGCATACATCACTGTCGGTAACACTACCGTGGCCTCTACGAGGGCGATTAAGTATTTGGGAGTCATTCTGGATACGAGACTAAGCAGAGGCCCAAGGCAAAATCGAAGAATGCTACTCACGAGTGTTACCAGGTCGATAATGCTTTACGCAGCGCCTGTCTGGAAGGATGCCCTGCTCATCAAAAGCTATAGGCGTGGACTAGAGGCAACACACCGACTGGGCGCCATTCGAATCTGTTGCGCGTTTCGAACAGTTTCGGATGATGCCGCGCTAGTCATCGCTGGACTGGCGCCTCTGGAAATGCTGGCAGCCGAAGTTTCAAAGTCTATGTGGAAACTCACGGCAAAGGCTTGCCTGCTGCGACAAAGAACGCGATCCGGACATTTGCAAAGTTGCAGAGCCTAGAGGCATGGCAAAATCGATGGGACGCGTCTCCAAAGGGTCGGTGGACCCAACGACTCATACCAGACCTGAGTAGGTGGGTTGGCAGGAAGCACGGTCAGGTAAATTTTTACCTGACGCAAATCCTGAGCGGCCACGGCTGCTTCCGCAGCTTCCTGCGCCGTTTTGGCCATGACCAAGCGCAGAGTGCACCTGGTGCGGGGACATGGAGGAAGATGCGGAGCGCGTGCTTTTCGCCTGTGGCAGATTTGCACGGGAAAAGGAGCAGATGGAAGAGTCACTCGGGAAGCGCATAACGGTGACGAACTTGGTACCAACAATGCTGGAAAGCGGCTAAAACTGGGAGCTTTTAAGCAACTATTCGGCGCAAATCATGAGGGAACTGCGCAGACTAGAGCGCTTGAAAGGGGTATCCGTTGAGTAGCGGAGCTGACGATATTGCGAAGCATTGCTTAGCGGCCGTACCGCAGAAATGGAGCTCCACTTTCAACAAAAAATATTGTAATGTAAATAGGATAGTAATAAAGGAAATTAAAAAAAAGCACACACACACATAACAAACGCGCAAATAAACACGCGCACGCACACACACACACACACATACGAGCGTCAAAATACCCAGTTTCATGAATCACACGCCTAAACTGGCTGGTGGGAGAGGGGTCAAAATTTGTTTCCTGAATAACTTCGGTGCTTTTGATCGGATCATTTTGCGCTGTTCAGAACAGATAGATATACTGCCGAAGATAAAATATGCTAAGCCCCGATGTTGTAACTTTAAAATTGTGCCTCTGACAGTTTTGTGTGGTTTAAGGGGGGAGGGGGGAAATTTTGCAAATCTGAAACAAACTCGATCAGGGTACGGTATACACCTATGTTCATGCAAAATTTGGGTCTCTATCTCTTATAGTTTCTGAGATCGGCGCGTTCATACAGACGGACGGACGGACAGACGGACATGGCTAAATCGACTCGGCTGTTGATGCTGATCAAGAATATATATACTTTATAGGGTCGGAAATGTTTCCTTCTCCCTGTTACACACATTTGCACAACTTCATGATCCCCTTTTACAGGGTATAAAAAGAACTAATATTGAACCAAAGCACAACCACAAAATGCCAATCCCACCAATTCTGTCCCTACCGATATCATCAAGGATGCACAGTGGATTCACGAATTGTGAGGCGATGGGTCATATACTTTAACCTAATTCCTAAGGGAAGTCAACATGATTTTCGCCATGCTAGCCGATAATCTAAATCAGAGTTCCCCAACGATAGCCCCGGGAGCACGAATACTTGTGAATTCTTACCGAATGCTTGCCGAAGTCAACCTTCATTGTGTGTTAGAGAGAGACACAGTCACGTTTTCGAGCTCTCTGCTTGGGGAACCCTGATCTAGATGCAACTGGCTACGTCTTCCACCGAGTGATTCTCAACAAGCTCCAAGGCGATGCTCTACATGTGCTGAAAACTTAGGGTGATTCTCCATCTTGGAAGGAGGTGCAGGCTGGTCTTGTCAAGAACTTCGGTGTCAAGGAGAGCTATTACGATCTGTATGCCCAAATGTACATATTAGAGACCTGCACGAGTAAGTAAAAAAGTTATCGATAATTACTCGCTGAGAATGACTACAAATGAGTTCGTCAATTTGAGTGAGTCAATTTGGCACCGTGGCATCGTAGGAACCGCACCGTTTTAACCATTTTTACTAATGTGTCATTTTCAGAGCTCGTTATTGTTTTTTGCTTGCAGCTCTCGAGAGCCAGCTCTCGCTCTTGTGGTGGTTTGCAAGTTTTTAGAACATATTTACCGCGATTGACGACTTATTAAATCGTGAAATAATACCAAGGAAGAGAAAAAATAGTAAGGGAGAATGGGGGTTGTGATCATAGGCGCGAAAAATTTTTTTGCTCACAGTAAATAAATTAAATAAAATAAAATAAATATATACAACACAAATAAACACTCACTACAACTGTGCAGTTTATCACAAATCAAACAATAAAACACCCCGGTGGAAGTTTAAAAGCAACAAGCAAAAGTCTCAAAATTACAAAACCAAAACATTACTAACAAATACAAAGCACACAACACAGACGCAAAATACAAACACCACTCACAATTAAAGTCCCCGATATGGCTCCTCCAACCAAACGTCAGCGCGAAAATACTGGAAATGCTGCCGGTGGACGCACATCCGATGCTCCGTCTCCTCAGCTCCTTGAGTTGATAAGTCTCCGGTTCGCTGAACAAGCAGAGCTTATCACAAACAATATCCAAGCAGCTGAGGACCGCATCTTGAAAGGCATAAGCGACCGGATGAATGCCATGCAAGCGGAGATTTTAAGCTTGGGTCAACGAGTGCAGCAGCTGGAGAATGAGGCGGGCCAAGTCAGCGCACTGAAGGAGCAAGTGCAGAGGTTGGAGGCGAAGCTCGACCCCAAGCTTGCTGTGCAAGCCAACCTGAGCGTTGCTGCGAACCTCCGCATACATGGTGTTCCCTTCCAGGAGGGCGAAAACCTCAAATCAATTTTCAACACCCTCTGTTTCTCGCTCCGCATTGCACCAGCTCCAGCCATCAAAGATGTTTTCTGCATCAGGTCGAGGAACCCATCGAGAACTGTGGTGGACCCAGTGATCATTGTTAAACTGGAGCACGTGCGGGATAAAACTTTTTTACTGAGGCAAATCGGAGCCCATAGACGCGAGACAAAAGAACAACTGAGCTTACAGCTTCTCGGTTTTGATTCACCTGTGCCATTCTATGTGAATGAGCAGCTGACAAGGGAAAACTATGAGCTTTTTAAAGAAGCGATGCAAATGAAGAAACGAAAGCTCCTCTCTGCGGTCTTCATACGCGGCTCTCTCGTGAACGTCAAGCAGCATGAGAAAGCTGAAGTGCTGTGCATCCAAAAGCTTGAGCAGAAGCATGCAGCGTGAAGATCCCCCCTCCGCCCCTGCATCAACAATTCATTTGGATAGAGCGACTACAAATTATTCATTTCGCACCGAATGATACTTACGTTGCTCTCTTTATGAACGCGGATACCCTTAAGTATATTTCTCTTAAAATTTTTTGTTTGTCTAAACGTTGCTTTAAATTGTTGGTGTGTGTGATACTGAATTTGTTTTATGTGTTAGGTGCGTATCTAATTTTAGGTTTTAGCTATTACTTTAAATGCAAAATAATATTATTAATACACAGGCGAACAGTCATGCTCTGATTAGGATATTATGCAAACAACAGAAAGGCTTAAAAGTATGTCATATTAATGCTCAAAGCTTGACGAAAAAAATAGACGAATTTAGACATTTATTTGTTAGTTCTGATGTTGATGTGATATGTGTCTGAAACTTGGTTTGTCTCTGATATGTGTGATGTTCTAGTTTCATGTGACGGGTATTTTATGTTTCGTTCTGATCGTCAGGGCCATGCCGAGGGGGTGTTGCAATATTTGTCAAATCTGAACTCAAAACTAAATTTATTTGCAAGCAGGAACGATGGAAATGCAATAGAATATTTTTTGTAGAGATTTGTGGCACCAAGAATGAGGCAAAAGCTTTAATTGGTTGTATATATCGCCCAAATCGAAATGTTGAATATTCTGATTTAATATCGCTTGTTTCTAGTGACGTCCTAAAAGAAAACCATTTGAAATGTAGCATGGAAGCTCTTGACTTGCATCTTGTATATTTTAGTATGCCGACTCACTACTCTGGAAATTGCAACACTCTCTTGGATGTGTTCTTTGTTATATAATCAAATTTCTGTACCTGCCTTTTCGAAACATGACCTTATATTTCTGACCTATAATATTTCTCTTGACTTTACTGACTACTCCATTAACTATAGAGACTTCAAAAACATTGACTATAACCTATTAAATATCGAACAATATAAATGTGACTGGGACAGTTTATTTAGTCTACCCACTGTGGACGCGCAAGTTGAGCACCTTCAGCTTAACATCACCCACCTATATAATACGTTTGTACCATTAAAAAGTAAAATAATTAAGCCAAGGGGAAACCCTTGGTTCAGTAATGAAATTAAACGAGCCATTGTATCTCGTGATCAAGCATACAAAAATGGAAAAGGTACAAGACTGACTATCTTTACGCAAACTTTAAGAGATTAAGAACGAATGTCAACAAAATGATCTATAAAGCTAAAAGCGAATATTTGTGCAATAAATTTAACAGTGCAATTACGTCTAGTCAGACATGGAAGGAGATTAATGGGTTGGGTATTGGAAAGCAACGATCATCAAACAAATGTGATACTGACGTTAATGAATTAAATAAGCGGTTTGTTCATAGTCAAGTTCCAGAAGTTACGTGTAATCCGTATTTGAACTGTGTACCTGATAGTCACTGTGATAGTAGCTTTAGTTTTGCGTGTGTAAGTCAATGTGATGTCCTTGATGCTATACTTAAGATAAAATCTAATGCGACAGGACTTGACGACATCAACCCCAAGTTTTTAAAAAATCATCCTGCCCAAGATCCTTAGATATATTACACATGTAATGAACACTGCCCTTACAACCTCCACATTCCCTGAAGTGTGGAAAGTAGCAAAATTATTCCAGTTCCCAAACAGAAAAATGAATACAGGCCTATTTCCATCTTGCCATACCTCTCAAAAGTTTTTGAATCTATTGTAGCTAGCCAAATAAATAATTATCTGACGTCACACAATTTCTTAAACAAACATCAATCAGGCTTCAGAAAAATCGTAGCTGTATCACTGCTCTTCTGAAAGTATCTGAAGACATTCGAAATAAGCTAGACGATGGGCAGGTAACATATCTGACGCTGCTTGATTACAGCAAAGCATTCGACACAGTCAATCATGACATACTGTGTACTAAATTGAGCAATATGTTTAGTTTCTCAAGAACAGCATCAAAATTAATGAGATCATATTTAACCAACAGGCGTCAGGCTGTCGTATCCTCTTTCAGTGTGTCGTCATTTTTATCAATTACGCGTGGTGTCCCTCAAGGTTCAATTTTAGGTCCATTATTGTTTTCTGTGTATGTGAATGATCTTCCAAGTACTCTGACAAAGTGTGATGTCCATATGTATGCTGACGATGTCCAATTGTATATTAGTCGACCGTTATGTAAAATTAATGAATGTGTAGATGTTACTAACTCCGAACTAAAATCAATTGCAGAATGGGCCAATAAAAATGGACTCGGATTAAATCCCTTAAAATCAAAATGCCTCGTAATCTATAAAAAAGCAATTGATATTAGGACTCTTGATAAACTATATATTGATGATAAAGAGATAAAGTATGTCGAAAAGGCAAATAATTTAGGAATTATATTTAACCAGAACTTGACGTGGACTGACCATATTAACAATGCAGTTGGTAAGACATACGGCCTTCTGCGACAACTATACTTGACCCAAAACTTTGTACCTGAAAACCTCCGACTTCTAATAGCTAAAACATACTTGACACCGTCCCTATTCTATGGAGTCGAGCTATTTGGGCAGAGTGATGCCGAAAGTAAACAAAGACTGAAGGTAGTATTTAATGACATTGCTAGGTATATTTATAAAAAAAAGATGAACCATCTCTAAAAATCTAAATCTCAACCATTCCTTGAAAATATACAATTTAAGCCTTAATGAGCCCGTCGCGCTTCGCTGCGCCTTTAACAGTATAGAACCAATATCAGAATCAGTTTGAAGTCAATCGTGAGAGTCAAATATTTACCAAATTTAAAAATATTCTCTAAATTTGTTTCCTCTGTAGAGCCCAGAAATCGAATCATACATACATAGGCTTGAAGTCAACGTTTTACTACTTTGCTTTTTCACCGTTACGACTTTGCTGCTGCGTTCTTACCACCCCCATCCCACTCCACCCATTCCCCACCCACTTCTTACACAACTTCCACCCGTTTCCCACCCACATCCCTCCCACTTCCCGCCCACATCCCATCCACTTCCCACCTACATCCCACCCACTTCCCACCCACATCCCACCCACTCTCCCCACTCACTTCCCCCACTCCCACTCCCCACTTCCCACTCACTTCCCACAACTTCCCCTTCACATCCCTCCCACTTCCATCCCACCCACATCCCATCCACTTCCCACCCACATCCCACCCACATCCCACCCACATCCCGCCACCCCACCACTTCCCACCCCCATCCCACCCCACCCACTCCCCATTCACTTCTTACACCCACCCTCACTAAACTTCCACCCGTTTCCCACCTACTTTCCACCCACTTCCCGCCTACATCCCACCCACTTATCACCCAATTCCCGCCCAGATATAATTCACTTCTCACCCACATCCCTCCCACTTCGCGTACACTTCCCACCCACCTCCCACCCCACCAGTTCCCGCCCACTTTCCACCCACCTTCCACCCACCTATTCTCCCACTTCCCAGTGGGCATCCCGCCGGTATTTCCAACATCGGAAAATGCAATCACTAATTATTTAGTATTCCATCCCTACAAACCGAGTTTCAAGTCAATCGGGTGAAAAATAGTTTTTTCATGCAAAGTTTTCCAGGAATTTTCCGGCCGTTGGGTCAAATTTTCCAACATCGAAAAATCACATCTCAATTTATTTCATTTACTATTCTAACAAACCAAGATTCAAGTCGATCAGGTGAAAAATATTTTTTTCATGCAGAATTTTCCGGCCATTTTCCACGGTGGGGAGTTTTCCAAAATTGGGAAAACACGTGTCGAATATTTTGCGTACTATGCTTGCAAACCAAGTTTCAAGTCAATCGGATGAAAAATAAATTTTTACCATACAGACTTTTCCGACACTTTTCCGACTTTTCCGGGTGGGATTTTCCGGAAAATTGAAACACAGTTATTGTTGAATTTTCATAAAGATCTTTGAAAATGAGTTTGAATCTGATCGGATAATAAACAAAAAAGTTTCATACAACAGTTTTCCATGAATTTTCCGACTTTGGGGATAGATTTTCCAAAATTTGAAAGTCACTTTTTTTATGTTTTGTTATGTGTAATTTTGAAAATGAGTTTGGCGCTAATCGCTGGCAACTAAAGTTTCGCCCAAACAACCTTGACCACCCACTTTCCACCCAGCGGAGGTAAATTTTCCGAAAGATTGGTATGCAGTTGTTGTTGAATTTTCATATAGATCTTTGAAAATGAGTTTGAACTTGATCGGATGAAAAACAAAAAAGTTTCATACAACAGTTTTCCGCGAATTTTCCACATTTCCCGACAGAATTTTCCAAAATCCGTTCTTAGTACTCACTTTCAGCATAAGATAAAACTACTGTGAAAATCTCATCTTCCTATCTCTTATGGTTTAGGCTGTGCGACGGTCACCAGCGGCTGTGCGACGGTCACCAGTCAGTCAGTCAGTCAGTCCGTTGAACTCTTTTATATATA